>JASANF010003714.1:0-21296 GCA_030248245.1 Trissonchulus sp. WLG1_4 | reverse complement strand
AACGTAGCATTTATGATATTTTTTCCCCGTGAATTTTTACACAAGGGTCCCATGACCCCCCAAATTTTTTAAGCACAGGGTCCGCCCTTATGTTAAAATACGCCCTGGCGTATTTTATAACACCAAAAATATTTCTAACTGACCAAAAAATTTGACCCACAAAATCAAAATAACTCCAAAGTATTTTGGAGGCGGCCGCCGCCAAATCTCGCCGACTCTGTGGCTTAATGGTCTTGCATTTGCCAATGCAAATTCTTCAGTTGAAATTGCAAATAGTAAGTTTTAATCCATTCTTTACATTAAGTTTTTTCCCCCCCAAAATTTTTTCTCGGTATGTTACTGTTTTAGTCACTTGTGAAAAAAATCAAATTGAAGCGAATAGAAGCTAAATAAACGCTTTAAAACCGTAGCTAAAAAAATTTGGTATTGGCTAAAAATTTTCGGAACTTTTAGCCACTTTGCTAAAACTTCCTGGCGAAAAAAACCCAGCCTCAACCCATTAATTAGAAGAAGTCAACAGAAAAAAGCAGTATAACAACATAATGCCAATAAACGAACAACGAACCTTCCATCTTGTATATTTTGATAAATTTTTCTAGCCGTTTCCTAGAATGCATCTTCAACATTATCTCCTCTAAATAATGAATTACATTATTCATACATCACATTATTATACTAACAAAGTCTGGTTTCACCAACATTTGTCCCTCCTGAACAGAAAACAGCTGGGAGTCTGTGTTAGGTTTGCAGGTTGAGTACCGTTTGTGTAGTTTCCTAACTTCTTCGTAACAGCGAGGGTGGTAAAAAAAGGATTGAACAATAGGCGCAATAATTCCTAAGAGGGGTCAACTTATAAGAATTGCAACTGTTTTTCTAATAGTTTCTAAAATAAACGATAAAGCTACACTTGGATTTTCATTTATAAAACACAACAATATGAAAAGTAATCAAGCCGAAACAACAAACAATGTAGCAAAATTTATGAGAAAAACAGAAACTAAATTTACTATAACTTACGTTTTCGCACTGCACTCCAAAAACATCAGACCTGAAAATATAAAAAATATTATGTATCCAGAACGTGACCATAGTCATACATGTAATAGTACTAAATTTTAGGTACCCCCCTTTGGTGGGACTCCCATCTCCTTGACAAATTTTTCACCACCTCTCACGATTGACGCAATTTTTCGGTCAAACAATTACGGCCTTGACAATTTTGGGCCAAAAGTAAGGTGAAAATCATAATATACCAATTTTTCAAGTGCCAAGTGCCATACTTGTTTAAATGCTAAAATACACTGACCAAAAAGATTTTGGCCGAAGATTTTGCGCACGCCGGGACGATACTCCCCCCTCTTTTACCCCTGCAGGAAGCCCCCCCTCCCCTGGGACCGAGGGAGGTCTTCCCCCAAACTATATACATGTATGACAATCACTGCTAGCTGTCAACTACTTTGCCTTAAACTCATTATTGTTATTAATATGAATTTATAAAAAAAACGATGTTTGAGATCAACTACTAGAGACCAGTGTTAATGAGAGTACCATCCGATTCCCAGAAAACCATCCACATCATGACACTAAAAGACTGTGTTTTGTTAAACTCGATAGTGAAAATAAAAAAAAACTCCCAATCCTTTGAACCCAACAAAAGTCCTGTATACAAGCTGAAATATTGGCAAAGACGCTGAGTGTTTAGTGTGTCACTAGGTCAAGCAAAACTTTTCAGTGTTGGCCGTTGAATAGTTTTGAACGGAAGAAAGTAAAAAACAACACTGTTGTCGTTAAAAAAATAACCAAGCCATTAATTCATAAACCCCACACCGACAACATAGAAACAAGAGGCAATGAGGAAGCCCCCTGAAAGAAGGTCAGTCCCCTAGTGAGCACACATGTAGTTGGGAGGGATGGGGGGAAGACCCCCTAAAATTCGGTCTCGGGGGAGGGAAGGGTCCCGACGGGAGTAAAATTTTGGCCGAAATTCGAAAAAATAGATATTTTCGGGTGAATTTTGAGCAATTTTTACCGAAAATCTCGCCAAAATTGTCAAAACCGGTGTTTTTTGGTCAAAAAGGTTAAAAATTGCGTCATTTTTGGGAGGGGGGTCTACAATGAGTTGACGCAGGGGAGGGGGGTCTCTCCAAGGGGGGGGGAGGGGTACCCAAAATTTTAGTGCTGTTATATGTATGCTAGTGAGTGCTCTGAGCAGACTGTCGTACCGTTTTCGTCAGCGAACTGTTTTGCCTCGTCATAGGTCACGTCGCGCTGAGCTTCCAGATCCTTCTTGTTGCCCACCAAAAATATCACCTGACAAATAACACCCAATATTACAAACTGCAAAATAGATACACAAATCTTTTACAGTAGTAGCCAATCAAGGGGCGCTTGTTGATCCGTGTTTTGAAACACAAGTTTTCACTGAAAAATCTCTCTTTGATCGTACACAAACTGGAACTTCACCGCCTTCACCACACTTATATACTCTGCAATTTATAATATATAGCCAATCAGAAAGACGTAGATGGGAAACTCATGGTTAAAATTTACTAAAAATGTCATTGTGGCTACGATAAAACAGCTAAAACCATATAGTCAGAGGGGGTGACAAAATACGATCGAAAACATGGGTAAAAAAATACACTCCCCTCCAAGAAAAACCCCAACAGGTATATGCTGTTGAATATATACAAAGGAAGCACTACTAGTTCTACATTACTTAAACGTATTACCTAGTCATGATCTGTCTTCAGCTTAAAATATGAAGCTGACAAAATCATGCACCCATTATGGCTCATTTTACAAGGGCCCACAAATTTTTCACAAGCTTCTCTTGTGGCGGGGTCTAGCTGTTTTCCGACACTATATACATAGCTGCGCATATGGCATAGTCAACTACCCTTCTTTCAAACTGTGAATGGTTCTTCTCTAATGGTACTGGTTTCCGTCTGCGGGAGCCATATTTTTTTACCCCCCATTTTTGGTCGATTTGTGGGAAAAAAATACGGATACTTTTTGCCTTCATGTTGTGTTTTTAATCGAAAACAACTTCATTTGCTTAAAAAGTAAGCACAGGAAGGTGCTACAGCTACGGCCTCCAAGTGTACTACAACCAACTGCTAACAGAGCAGTTTCAGCTACGCAATGGTGTTCAAATGATGAGCTCAGCTACATAAACACACATACAGACGCACACATGCCTAAGTTCGAAACTGATGATAATATTGATTATTCACTCTTTCTGGGAACAATTTGTTGTACAACACTATTTGAATATTGACAGAAAGGGAAAGTTAATTAATTAAAGACTACTTTTAAGTATGCAAAAAACAATCAGGGCAGGGCGTCAACACAAATTTTAGCGTTCCGCGGTACAGTGGTTACGTCAAATGATTCAGTTTACCGCAAAGAAATATATATATAATACGTAGACGCAAAAAAATTTTGAAAAAAATTTCAAAAAAGTGTATCTATATAATATATATATAGTGTAAAAAGTAGTTGTGGTGTTATTGGGGCTTCAATTTCAGTGGCCTTTTCTTTTATGTGCGAGCTTAATTAAAAAATGAGTAAGTTTGAGTTGAGTTTCATAACGATTGGAGCATTTTGGTCTGCGTTCCTTGGATGGGTCAGAAACTCAGAATCGACCGTATTTTCCCCCCAAAGTTGGGGGTAAAAAGTAAACACATATGTTTAGTTTTCGATTTGCATAAAATCAGTAATGCAGAGAAAAAAGTTTATATAATATGTGGTTTTGTAGAGTAACTCCGCGAGGTATTGTCGGAAAAAAGTTTGCTCGAGAAACTTAATCCAGGAAAGCAAAAAACCTTGTGCTCATATTTTGTATTTTTTTTACCCCATCTGACTATACACTGACCAGTAAGCAAGCAAAATAACTGTGCACAATGCACCCATACATACAAGTGATTTGATACTAGTTGTCGCAACACGCGCTCGAGATGAATACTAAAAATTTCTGCATGTCTGTTACAATCTATCCAACGTAATGGCGTGTTGGCGCAAATACGGCGCAGAAAGCGCTAATGTATCATGGGGCTGGTAATTCTGATCACGCTCTTGTTCGCCAACTTTGTTCAACCATTCAATTAACTTGAAATAAATTTATCCTATTCACAGCAAACAAAGTTTATACGTACGGTGTTTGGGTTTGTTAGATTTCTTGCATCTGTCAGCCAACTGCTCAGGTGATTATAAGTACTGCGTCTAAACACAACAAAGTATATTCAAAAAAATTGTGATTCAAAACCAAACAAATTATATCCGAACTCTACGTGACCTCCTTATCCCAATATATATAACTTCGAAAGAAAGGAAAAATGATCGTGTCCTACTCCTATGTCCTTTATAACACCATAATGTAATAAACAAATTTGGCTTCAGACTGGATATATACTATAAGAACATTATTTTCGCTAAAATTACTGCACATTATCCAAAAAAAGAACGTCATCAACAATAACAATTTGCAGAACAATTGGGTTGAGTTGTGTAACCTTGTGATATCGTAGACCATGAGTGCCCCAGCCGCCCCTCGGTAGTACGACCGTGTGACCGCTCGGAAGCGCTCCTGGCCCGCAGTGTCCCACTGAAATACAAAATACACAAGGCTAGGCAGTGGGGCACCAAACCCACCCACGGAGTTTCCGTCCTATTAGACATATACATCTATATTATACATATGTATATATACACGTACAAGCCAAATGTTTTCGAAACCGCTGTTAATCCGTGTATCACCTCAACTGCAAACAAACTGACTAGTCAAATTTGGCATCAAAATATGGATAGTAATAAATGAGAACTCACAATTTGCAGTTTAATTTTTTGACCACAAACTTCTATAATTCTTGTTCCGAACTCCACGCCAATGGTGTGAGGGCAATCGGCCATAACTAAAACGAACACAGTACACAGCAACTATTATATATAAATTCCACAGCAACATATAAACTGAGGCTGTTGTGTACCATAATATACAGTGGCGTAGCCAGAAAAAATTTGGGTGGAAGGTAGGGATGGAACTGGAAGGTATGACTTTTTTGTCAGTTTGACATGGGGTCAACCGGCGATCCCAGCCCCCCCCCCTTTTAAAACATACTGGCTACGCTACTGGAGCAACGCCTATTTCATGCGGTTTGGTTTTTCAAGCCGCACGGCTTTGTCACCACGCATAACTATGCACAATTGTCCATTGAAAGCAATGTCAGTCAATCTTGGCAAACAACCTACATTTCTTTTCAGTAAACTGATGAAGCAGGCATGATTTTCCCACGCCCATGTCGCCGATGATGATATATTTGAAAATATAAGAATAATTGTAGGGCCCAGTGTTTCCTGCCATCTTGTCAGAACCGTATCTTCACTACAGCTGAACAAAACAAACACAGAACAAGGTGTGTACCCTGGGTTTTTTTCGCAAAAACGTTCGCAATTGCGAAAAAAATTGGTGATTGCGAAAAATTTTCAAACCTTTTCGCAAAATTGCGAAAAAATTTTGACGCAGTGGAGGTGAACTCGTAAGGTCTATGCGCTGATTTTTGTGGTTTAGTCGGAAAACACTTCCGATACGGCCCCAATTGACCTTGAAAATTTCTCCGACTTTTTGTGATCCCTTAGGCCCGGACTCGTGCAACTTTGTGGCTTGATGTTTCTAGGGACAGTAAATGGGACAGATTTTCTTTCAGGTATCATCACACCGACTGCATTGTATAGCAGGCGGGGGGAAAAAACCCGCATTTTCATATTTCGTCATGTAGCTCATAGACTATATGTACGTTTTCACGGGAAACCAAAAAAATCTTAGGCCTAACCTTGCTCTAAACGCTGGGACCGGTTTCATTTCGCTATATCTTACCACTTCTTGGCGGGAAGCCAAAAACTTTTTTTTTATTCTAACCACAAATGAAATTAATAGGTTAAAATTAAAAACATACAAAAAACTGGCAATAGTACCAGAAAATACTACTTTCCACCCCAAAAGGACCTCAAAATGACAAAGTCCGACTGTTAGGCCAATATTTCAGAATTCGATCCAGAAAGTGTCAGTTTGCGCATTTGTGCTAATAATAAACGTCTTTTTGCACTATCATGAACCTTTTGGAGTAGCTACTAGGTTTTTCGACATCACCAGACCATTTTCAAAAAGTGGGTTTTTCCCCCACATGGGTTTTTTTACCCCGTCTAATTTCGGTCATGCCCCCCCCCCCCCCTCGTACGAAAGAAGGAGGGATCTGCCACTGCGGTCATGAATAGAGGAATGGTAGTCCTCTGTAAAAGTGTTTTTACATTTGAGCTCGCATCTCTTAGTGCTGAGAAATGAGACTCCAAAATTCACCTCCCTTGGGGGGGGTTTGGATACCGCTTACATATGTTTGCCTACAAGGACTGTACTATACGCTGGCAAATTTTTAGACCTGTACCACGTACCCAAGTTCCGGAACTGGGGTGGGTTTTTTTCCCCCAAAAAATGGGGTGGGTTTTTTTCCCCGCCTGCTATAACACTAATAGACAGTATAATAGGGGTCGGACGTGACATAATTAAGAAACATTTCAAATGCTAGCATTTTCAGGCCTAACTTGGTCATTGGCAGGGTCTTCTGAAATTACTTTACGGCTGAGCATCGATTGTGAAAAATTACACAAAATTCTCAGGACGGCTCCGTAAATTTAAATAAAAATGTCAAAATCGTTGTTTTTTCGCCAAAAAGAGTAAAAATTGCGTCAGTCTTCATAGGCGGAATACTGTTTTATTAACATTTAAATGCAAAGTCTACTGCATTACGTAACAAAAGCAAGTCTGCGAAAAAAAATTGAATTTGCGAAAAAAATTTCAAGCTTTTCGCAAAATTGCGAAAATTTGCCAGCGAAAAAAAACCCAGTAGTGTACCAGGGTTTTTTGGGCAAAATACGGGACAAATACTCACGATTTTGAAATTTTGCTCACAAAAATTGAAATTTTGCTAAAATTCTGCTCAACGCTCTGAAGGGTTTTGTCTAAAAAGAAACCGAAAAGCTCACCCCTTTTGGTTTTTTATGGTCGGCTGAAAAAATTTCCGATATTTCCGATGCCCAGTGTCGAAAATTTTTGTAATATTTTTAGATTTCATAGAGTTTGGACCCTCGCTGACCAACCAAATTTGTATATACTTTTCGGTGTTCTGAGCTCCAGTCTCACTTCACAACATTTAAAACGATTTAAAAAGAAAGACCATCACATCAGCAACAGGGTTGGCAGTCTCGGTCTCGGTCTCGTAAAAAATCCGAGGCTAGGCTGGTCTCGGTCTCGGTAGGAAAACCGAGACTTGCCATAGGGTCAGGGTTTTTTTTCAAAATCGGCACTGTGTAAATGTTGTGTAAATTAAAAATTTGCTGTGTAAATTAAGGGTATGTTGTGTAAATTTTTAAAAGTGTGTATGTATTTTAGCATTTTTTAGGTAAAAATTGACAGTTTTTTCACGCTAAAAGTAACATTTCGACTTTGAGACTCGAACTACATACGAAAATAAAAAATATGAAATAATTAAAAATTTTTGCGTTTTGTCAGTTCAAGTAACCGACACGCCTGGGCAAGCCCCCCCCCCTCCCCCATAAAATTTCGGAAAATCTGAAACAAGCTCTAACCCCCAGGCCGAGACCCCGTGTACATACATGGTATATATACACAGATAGAGAGTTGTTCTATCGGCCAGATCCTACTAATTTTTTTCAAATCCGGGTGTAAAAGTTTTACAGTAGTTTGAAGTAGGACAAGAAATCGCACAGACAGGATCAGCATGGCAGATTTTTCACTGTCAACTTTCAAGTGCATAAAAACGAATGCTAAAATAAAAAAATCATAATCCGTTCAAGCGCATAAACTGAAGATTTTTTGTTTTGGGATCAAATATTAGACTTAATTTTGTTGGGACAAAGAGGTCACATGCAGCAATCGCCACTTCGCGAATTTTTGTAATTTTTACAACCAAAATAGGCCGTTCATCAGCTTTTGGGGAAAAATAGGGCTGTGTAAATCAGTATTTTTATTTTTTGCTGTGTAAATTAGGCGGCCGATGTGTAAATACACCCTATTTTACACAAAAAAAACCCTGCATAGGGTAGTCTCGGTATTTCAGATGAGACTTAGTTTTCAAAATTTTCCAAAATTACGAAGATTTTTTTCAGAGTTTAAGTTTCCAAAATTCCAAATAGAATGCCAAGCATGAAATGGTCAAAACTGTCTGCTCAAAAATGTCAGTTCACAGGTAACTTTGGCTAACTTCAAGTTCAAACTTTGTATATCAAGCTAGATTTTTCCCAGTGTTACAGGTCGTCACAGTGTTAAGTTTCTCGCGGGGGGGCCCCCCCTCTCCAACATCGCAAGTCATACACTCATATATACAACCTGACCTAATGTTCACCTTTTTGTAACTTAATTACAAATTTTTCACGTTTCAAAGTATCTCAAATTTTTGAAATTGAAACTCGAAAAAAGGTCCCCCAAGGGCTGGTCTCGGTCACGTAGGTCTCGTTTGGGTGGTCTCGGTTGCCTGGTCTCGGTCTCGGTTGCAAACCCGAGACTTGCCAACCCTGATCAGCAAGCGTATCAAACAAGTGCTGCATAATGTACATACACACGCACTTACACATGCATAGGTTTTAATAGTATTAAAGATAATAACATGAAACATAAGCTACATACTAATTTGCAGGGGTCTGGAGCAACAGCCCCCAGGATATTTTTGTAAATTGGGCCAAATTTGGTAAATTGGGAGCGTGTCGGAAATTTTTTCAGCTTGGCCCTCTTTGCCACAAGGGGGCCCCAGAGCCCAGACCCCCTGGATCCGTCACTGGCTTTACATCCTAAAAACTTTATATAAACCGCGTTCAATTTTGACCCCCGCCCGGATTTAGTTGGGGGGGGGGGAAATAGTGGACCTATTTTTTTGAGTAAAGCACCTTGGGGGAAGCATTTTTGCTTCAAGAACCCCTATTTCATTTTTTGGATTTTCTGAGATATGACCCCACGAAATTTGAACCCTCAGTGAGGGACGTTTTCTCAATTTTTTTCCGAAACCCTTGTCTTTTTCGTTCTAATCGTGTCTAAATGGTGTCAGATTATTGTTTACAATTTTTTAGAATCAAAACAAAGGCTCTTTGACCGGGTTCCTGCCAAAAAATTGGCCAAATTCGCCAGAAACGTCCAATTTTTGACCAAATTCAAACTTGGCCTTAATTTAGGCTTGGGCTTAGGCTTAGGCTTAGTATGGGGCTTAGGCTTAGGCTTAGGCAATAAAAAATCGAAATTTTAAGAAAAAATCCTGCCAGCTTAGCCTAGAGAATCTTGCCAACTAAGCCTAGACGATGCCTTAAAACATCATAACGCACTCAAAACTATCCAAAAACGAAGATTATAGCTATTTTTGGCTTCGAACTTTGGCCTACGTTCACTTCCGAAAACACTGAAAGTGCAGTTTTCAAGGGGTTATAGCTCAGAAAATCCAAATTTGTGGATAGGGGCTCTATTACAAAAAATGCTTCCCTCAAGGTGCTCTACTACAAAAAATAGGTCCACTATTCCCCCCCCCCAACTGCACTTGATCCGATATATAGGTCTGGGTCTGGGACTGGGTCTCAGCTAGCTGTTAAGGTGGCACTCCTGAAATGTGGGTTTTGGCCATTATTTTGAAAACGCGCAAAAATAAACATACATCGTAAGAACAAAAGTTGATCAGAAGTGAATTTCCTTCAATTTGATGTACATATCACATAAAAAAATTTGTGAACATTTTTGAGAAAATTTCGTCAAGAAAAATAGATTTTCACGGAAATGCCTTCACAAGCCATTGCATTTACACGTATGTAATGAATTTGAAAGGCTGAAAAACACTAGCAGTTGTGTTTTACTGAAACGTAATTAAAAATTTTTGGTGTTTTATTGAGTGTGGTATAATTTTTTTGTGAACTAACGCAATACGTTCTGCATGAGACAGAAATATAGTGCGTGTGAATACAACAGTGGCGTATTTAGGGGGGGGGCTGGGTGGGCTGCAGCCCCCCCCCTTAGCGATTTGAGCCCCCCCCTTAGAGGGTCGCAGCCCCCCCCTTTTCGAAACTTCAAAAGCTGACAAAAGTGTTTCTGATACTTCCACAATTGACAAATTCTACCTTCAAAATTTAAAAAATCTCCAAGTTTTTGCCATTCTGTTGATGTTTTTTCGGCTTAGATACCTTTTTTCTTTGTGCATGCCTATATATATGCCAGGTCTATTATCATATTCTGTGCTAATTGATTAATGTCTCACATGTTTGTATAGTTAGATAGCATACATGTAACGGGGTCAAGATTTTGGGGGGGGGCCTCTCCAGCCAAATTTTGGGGACCCTCCCCCCGGGTCCTCGATTTTGGGGGGTTTCATGGAAAAAGCGCAATTTTCAATGCAATTTCGATGGTTAAAATCTCAAAAAAGCTTAAAATTCGGGGGGATGCCGCCCCCTTACCCCCGCATTGCTAAATGCTAGCTGTAGATCCACTACATTTCTTTATTTCATGTAAAAAGTGCAATTTTCAATGCAATTTCGATGGTTAAAATCTCAAAAAAGCTTCAACTTCTGGGGGTTGCCGCCCCCAGACCCCCGCAAAGTTAAGTGCTTGCTGCAGATTCACTATTGTAGTTTATCGATGGTTACAATAACAAGCTCAAAAAAGGTCCGAGGGTTGCCGTCCCCGCCAGACCCCTTTTGATCGGCGGTGGCTCACAGTTGCTCCGCACCCCCCCCCCCCCGGTCGCAGCCCCCCCCCTTTGCGAAATCCTGGATACGCCACTGGAATACAAACGCAAATTTTAGGCTTGCGATTTTAAAAATTTGGCTCAACGAAAAAAGTTAAAATTTGGCACATAAATGCACCTTCTCATCTCCGAGCCGTCGCAAAATTTGATTTTTGGTAAATCGATAGTACTTAAAAGATTTAGCCAAATTTATGTTTTTCAAAAATCGCGATTTTAGTGTTTTTCGATATATCAATCTCATTCATCAAAAATGACTCTTTGCGACCTCTCGATCACGTTGAGGCGAGCAAAATGAGCTATTGATTGTGCAACAGCTACTACTTGCGAAGAGAAATCGCAAGCCGAAATTTGACTCACGTTTGGTCTACAGTGAATGCTAATTTGTATCAATCAACTTCATTTTTTGTATTTAGGCATACTTTTACGCCAGCTCGCCATTGTGTATCTAAAATTGGCCCCAAACTGCCGTTTTTTGAAAAGTCACATTTCAGGAGCGCCACCTTGAGGTGGTACTAACGAACGTGCAGTTTTTTTAAACTTTTGAAAAAAATTAGTTGATTCAAAGAAGAATTAATTCGTAATCATATAATGACGTATGAAGTTAGCGGGATTATGTGAAAAAATTTTAGGAGCAAGCCAAGCCAACAAGCCAAACCACACAATAGGAGAATAGAAATTTAACAGTTCTGGCCACTTTTCTAAACGCATGAAAAACGCATAAACACAAAAATGAATATGAATAAACTTTTGCAAATTTTCTAGACCCAAAATGAAAATTTTTTAAATTGCTTTTATTTTTGCGTAGATATAAAACCTGAAAGTTGCGTATGAATAGACACTTTTGACTTTGAAAGCTTATATTTCATTTAGTAATTGACAAATCTAGAAATCTTGCATTTTGGGTCTAGATAATTCATTTTTAAAGATTTGTGCCATTTTTCGCATGTTTTTGTTTTTTAAACTCTTTAAGGTGGCGCTCCTGAAATGTGACTTCTCAGAAAACGGCAGTCTGGAGCCAATTTTAGATGCACAATGGCAAGCTGGTGTAAAAGTATGCCCAAACACAAAAAATGAAGTTGATTGATACAAGTTAGCATTCACTGTAGACCAAACGTGAGTCGAATTTCGGCTAGCAATTTCTCTTCGCAGCTATATAGCTGTTGCACAACCAATAGTTCATTTTGCTCGCTATAACGTGATAGAGCGGTCGCAAAATGTCATTTTTGATGAATATGATTGATATAATGAAAAACACTAAAATCACGATTTTCGAAAATCGTAAATCTGACTGAATATTTTAAATACTATCGATTTGCTCAAAATCAAATTTTGCGACCGCTCGGAGACAACAAGATGCATTTATGTGCCAAATTTTAACTTTTTTTGTTGGGCCAATTTTTTAAAATCGCAAGCCGAAAATTTGCGTTCGTATTCATACGCACTTTATTTCAGCATCACGCAAAAAATACTGCTTTATTTTACAAAAAATTTACACCACACTCAATCAAACACCGAAAATTTTAATGTATGGTTAAGTAAAACACAACTGCTTGTGTTTTTCAATCTTCCAAAATCATTACATACGTGTAAATGCACAGGCTTGTACAGCTATTTCTGTGAAAATCCATTTTTCTTGCTGAAAAAAGCTCCAAATTTTTCAAAAATTTTTTTATGTGATATGCACATCAAATCAAAGGAAATTCAAGCCTGAACAACTTTTGTTCTTGCGAGGTATGGTTATTTTTGCGCATTTTTGAAATAATGGCCAAAACCCACATTTCAGGAGCGCCACCTTAAGGTGGCGCTTAGGGGAACCAACTTTGGCGTTTACTTTTTTTCAGCGACATTTTTGACCATAATGTCTTGAAGGAAAGTTGTTCAAAGTGAAAATAGCTTTCATTTGATGTGCATATTGTGATAAAAAAATTTTTTTAATTTTTTGGACAATTTTGTAGCCGTAGCAAAAAAATTTTTTGTTTCCATATAAAATGATTACTCATATCATTAAAACATGCGGTTTCTTAGCTTTAAATTGATGTATTAAACTTACGAATACGTTGAAGTTTTGCTGAGTTATTTAGCCGTGAAAATAGAAAATGCAAAATGAAAAACCTACAAAGCTGATAAATCTTCGAAAATGTCAAATTTTTGATTTAATTTCTTAAAAAATTGAGTATGGCTTTTTGTAACTTTTTCAACGGAAATATGCAGTCCTAGGAAAGGTCTAATTTTTGAAAAAGTGAAACGTGTGGGCAAACCTTACATTTTTGCGTAGCGAAATCGACTACTTTTTTTGGACCTGGGTCCCAGCTGCCGTTTGCGATTGAGTTGAAAATTTGCACAATGAAAGAAAGAATATAAATGCAGACGTGAAAGTTCTTCGATTTTCAAATTTTGGCCCGCAGCACTTTTTGTAGTCGATCAAACACAACTGATTTTTGAAAAATCGATTTTTTGCGAAGTCAAAAATGAAAATGAAAAATCGAAGATCAATCACGTCTAGATTTTTGAGAGATCTTTCTATTGATACCAAGATCATCAAAATCGGTTGAAGTTTCGTTGAGCTAGGTCAAAAACAAAATTAGTGTGAATAGGAAATTCGACATGGTCATAAAATTTGAACCATTCACATTAAAGTGCTGAACTGTATTGTAAATAGGTTTTTTGGATGTCTCTTTGATATACAATTAAAGTGGGATTGCTATTTATTGCATGAGCTGAGCGCCAAACATGAGTTTTGTTGCTGAGCGCTACCTTAAGAAGTGGCCAGATTTGAAAGTGCTCAAAAAAGACAAATTGGTCCACTTTTAACACGTGCCATACAAATCATCTTTAGAGTTGTACAATAAAACTTCGCATAATTGTAGAAAAAAAGTAGCGCTTTCGAACGGTATAAAGAATGTGCTCTTTAGTTAATTAATTATTGAATACCAGCCTGTTGAAAAACACTGCACATTCGTTAGTACCACCTTAAAGCGGCATCCCCCAGAAGCTAGCGCTTTTCTAAACTTTTGAAATAAAATTTGCATTGAAAAGTTAATTTCAAACCAAGAAAGTAGAATGATCGCGGGGGTCTGGGGGCCGCAGCCCCCAGAAGCTAGCGCTTTTTTAAAATTTTGAAATTTGACGAAAAAAATAAGTATGATCTACAACTCTGATTAGCATTGATTGCACACATAAACTACCTACTAATTTCAAACAAACTCACACTGGCTGCTGTAAGGGGGCGCTCCGGGAATCGGGAGTTACATCGAAAATTGGCAAAAAAGTTGGCAAATGTCAAACTTTACTATACGTATATGCAAGAGTGCATAATAAGAAGAGTATGCCACTCTTCTGCACCCCAGCTTGGCCGCCGCGGACATGCTGCGACCATTATCTCCCGAAAAAGGCCACAACTGTGGGGGGGGTCCCCCCCCCTCAACCGTCGGGGGGGACCCCCCCCACAAATGAAGGTATACCCTCAACTGAGGGGGGGGGACCCCCCCCACAAACCAGACCATAGGTCTCAAACGTGGGGGGGTCCCCCCCCACGTTTGAGGGTATACCCTCATTTGTGGGGGGGGTCCCCCCCCACGGTGGAGACCTATGGTCTGGTTTGTAGAGGGGGTCCCCCCCTCAGTGGAGGGTTTACCTGCGGTTGGGGGGGGGGGGCCCCCCCCCACGGGTGAGGGGGGGGACCCCCCCCACAGTTGTGGCCTTTTTCGGGAGATAATGGTCGCAGCATGTCCGCGCTGCTAGGCCACAAACGTGGCCGGTGTCACACTCTTGGTATATGTAGTATGGCACAAAAGAACACTGGAGGCAAAATTTTAAATGACGTTATCATGTCACGTGACTCCCAGAGCACCAAACGTGAGTGAATTTTCGGCAAACGATAACTCTGCTTATACTTTGCGTATAGTCACACTTTATATCCCAAAATGTAGCTTATGTGCTTTTCTAGTTGAACATTACTTTGGTTTTTAATATTTATGTCGGGTTTGTATAAAAAATGTCATTATGTGTTTTCGAAGTCGAACTCTGAGCAATAAAATTCATACAAAAAATTTTCTAAGCTTTATTTTAAAAAACTAAAAAATTGTTCAACTGCGCAGAGCCTTTGGCTATAATTGTGCAAATTTTTGTAGAAAAATATCTTACTAGCAATTTATAATCGAATGCCGCAAATTTGGTTTTGTATTCACACAGCCTTTAGTTGAGTCTGCTGCTTCTGAAAATGGTTTCTTGTGCGATTTTTTTGCACAGAACGCAATAAAATTGTTTTAATTTTTCAAGATTACTGAATGCTGCAAACACACTTTCAGTAATAGGAATACGCATGGATCAGCTTCAAAGCTTATTATCGGTGTTTTCAAAAATTTTAGACCTGGTTCGATCTGTAAGTAAAAAAGTCACCTAATTTGCATAAATATGTACTCGTTCAGTTACGTCCTTTTGCCATACCCGAAATCAACATTGAGATACTGCTGGCAAAAAGACGTAAGTAATTCCCATCATCATGAAAGACAGCAAAAGATTAAGAATTTGGTTAACGCAACTAAGAAAACTTTGCATAATTTTTACTATTAACTGAAAACATGAAAATTTAACAAAAAAGCAACCAATTTTGAAAATGTTTTCATTATTATGCTGAACAATTTAGTTTTGCAGTTTCTTTGAAATTCGCACAGTGATTACGTTTCGCATAGCGATGAATCTGTCAATGTCAATGTTATTTTCGAAATATGCAACTTGTAGCTACGCAATTTTAACTAAGTTTTTGAACTATGCATTTTAAACTACACAATTCTACAAATTTTGTTGGTTAGCTATAAAGCTTACTATAAATTAGTCTTCTACTTGGTCAACAAGTCCTTCATAGAAAGGCCAGTAATCTTCAGCAATTATGTCTTCACGACAAAGCCACTTCAAGTCAGCATGTTTCTCTTTGCTGATTGGCTGTTTTCCCTCGTATGCTTGTCCAAGTTCTGCCTCGTACGACTGTCGTCGTGTTCGGGTGGCCTTGACCTGTAAACACAAGCACAATAAACTTACACCTAGATTCTAGCTTCGTAATTCATAATTGTATGCTATTATTACTATTAATCTATTGTACAGCTAAGTCTTTATTTGAGTGGAAAGAAAAATGAAAGAAAAAGAAAGAAAACTTTAATTTAAATAAAAGTGCCAAGAAAATTTAAAGAAAAATGCAAGAAAGAAAGAAACCCTCCAAGAAAATAGAAAGAAATTTTAAAGAAAGGAGAAAGAAATTGAAAGAAAATTGAAATGAAATGGAAGAAATGAGGAAGAAATGAGAAAGAAAATTGAAAGAAAAGTGATAACGAGAAACTTGATAATATCAAAAGAAAATGGATTAGCGCAAATGTATTACATAGGTAAAGTGTGCGCGCAGTCTAGCTGCAAATTTGTTTGGCTTATGAATTACGTATGAATTGATTGATGATGTTATTGATTTAGCAACTTCAGAACAAAATGTATATATAACTGCAATTTCTAATCTGGGCAGGCTTCTTCAAATTTGAGGACATACCCCCCATCAATAAACAGACAGATCTTCTAAAATTTGTCCACCCTGACGTTACCTATTAGGTATCCGGATAAAAGTAAAAGGTACTCTTGGTAAAAGTATTATACAAATAGTGTCCTCTCAACCAATTACTTATTTTAAAAATGTCCCTTTTGTCCTCGTACACTATTATCCGGATAAAAGTATTTGGGTGAAAAATTTTGGGGAATAACTTTTATCCGCCACACCCCTTTAGAAATTTAGAAAATTTAAGTTGGAAAACTCCAAGGGTAATGAAAGTTGTTTTGTTTGACTTTGCGGTGTGCAGCACCTGTCAAAAACATATCAGTGTCACTTTTGCGGCGTGTGTCAATAGACGATTAGCGTAGATAAAATAAATGCAAATTAAAGAAACCATCAAGAAACCGAAAGAAATTGTAAAGTAAATGAAAGAAAATTTAAAGAAAGAAGGCGGAAAGAAAGAAAGCTGGAAATAAAACTGAAAGAAATAATTTAAAGAAAAATGAAAATGAAAGAAAAGAAAAATGAAAGAAAATTTAATTTAAATGAAAGAAATTTGTACTCAAATAAAGACCTAGCTGTAAATCTTGTACAAACGTTGTGGTTCGAATTCTGACGTAAAGTCGCTGGGATGCTTGACACCATAACTACTATTGCAATCATAGATATGCAGTTGCAAATCATTTTTTAAATGCGGTTATGCAAATTTTAGGTTAAAAGTAAATTTTACAATATTAAATCAATGTGAAGTTAATGACTTGTGTATGTGTGTAGAACTGTCTTTTTGTTCATTTTTTACCTTAAACTCCTTGTTATCCGACTTATAGTCGAATCGGTAAAAAATTGAATCAGGATGGGATTCTTCAAATTTCAGTTGTCGGATTTTACTAAAGGCGATTCCAGTTGCAGAGCCAAAGTATGTCGCCACCAGTGTTTTGAAATTATAAAAGTCATTGTATCTCATTTTTTCAACTTCAAAGGGATGGTCGGTCGGGCTCGGCAAATTATATTGTACCAGTCATTCAGTACATTGACTGGCCAGCCGCGCTTTGCATTTTCAATCGAAGAATGCATAGAGTCACACTCCATCATGGTGTGGCCCGGTTCAAGAAATCCATAGTTCTTTCAATAGGCAATGTGCGAACAGCGTACAGCAGACAAGCAGCAGTCATGCGGTTTTTATTCTGACCGCCACAACTGTCCGACCAGAACGAAACCTCTGTGACTGCTTCTGGCAATTTTTGTAAAAATCGAAGCAAACAACTTGCTATTTCGGTTGACCCGCGTTTCGCATCAATTTCCGACCAGTAATAGCAGTGTCCGTCATGAGTTTTTTGATTCCATATCGTAAAATTATACGTAGCAAGCAAGCTTTCGCCGATAAAAAATTTGAGACGTCTCCTTGCAGGGGACGTAGAGGACTGCTTGCAGGTCGAAGTTGCAGCTTATATATTCATCAGATTCCAAAGCTCGTTCTTTGTCGGCTTTCTCACACTAAACTGATTCGTTTTTCATCTCAAGATGATGGTCATACTTTTACTGGATGGTCTCCCTTCTGTCATTTGGCATATTTTTGTATTTTTCGCACAGACTAGACTGATCTTTCTTGGGTTTGTGAATTCGCAAGCGAGGATAATCCTGATTCAGCACTGATTTGTAGCAGTTAAGAGACACCGGGGCATAGTTCTTTTCGAGACACCATTCTTTGTACAGTCTGTACTTGTTAGCCTTCGACTGTACATTACTTTCCAGATACTGCATTTTGTTTTTTTCCCGGCAGTAATGTGAAGGCACACGGGGAAACAATTCGACGTGCTCGTGAATCTGTAGTTTTCGTTCTTCAGTGAGCTTGTTTTGGAACAAATGCTTCCGTTTGCGCGTGGGTGTACGATAAGGCCCCCGCTGATCACAATTTTTCAGCATGTTCTGAAGCCGTTTTTCCGATAGGCACAGTGTCGCCATAAAAAACCCACGGCAAACTTTTGCTCGTTGATTTTCATCAATAGGTAAAAAGTAATTGTTAGTCACACTTTTAGCAGCTGCAGCGCCAACGTGTGGACGAGGGGATTTTGATTCCACATGCGCGGCAATAAATGCATTTTGCGCATTTTCCGAGCCCAGTTCATAAAATTCCGAACAAATTTGTTCTTGTTTTTCCACAGACACGTTATCTCGACAACGGTTGACACATTTACAGTTATACACTTTCGGGTTTTTTGCCGGCATTAATTCACCTTTTCGGTTTTCATACTCTTTCCCTTCGATTCTTTTTTGTTTCATATTCTTTCGTTTTCTTTCACCTCGCAACGGTTGGTCGAGAATCGCATCCCGAGTTGCTTCTACGACGTCGTCGACAATTGCATGAGTGTGTGGCGTTAAGTCAACAGCTACTGGCAAATCAGCATCATCAGTGGTAGATTCTGGTGTTTCCACTGTGTCCTCATCATTGATGTCGGTCCCATCACTTTCACTAGTACTATCACTGGGAACATAGGTAGCATCAGTCTCACTATTTTCTGAGTTGCTTTCAATAAGACTCCGCTTTGTAGGCACTTTTTTCTGTCCAATAGACGCAACAGGAGGTTGTCCAAACATGCGCCTTTCTGGAGAAATTGGAGACACCGCGCTTGTGGAATCAGTTTGGCTAGTTGTACAGTTCTCGACCACAATTGGGGTCAACCAGGAGTAACATTTTGAGGCTCCTGAATGCTGACGCTTCTTTCGACCACGTCGGGCTCGAATTCAGAACCGTCAAAACCGTGGAAATCTGATGAATCAGACATAATGGAAATAAAGCCTGAAATAGAAATATATTTAAATTATATAAATCTAACAGTTTAATATTTCGGTGTTTAAAATTTTACTGCCAGTTAGCAGGTTTTACCTCATTTGATTCAGTTTGGTTTTAACCGAGTTAGCAGGTTTTAACTCATCTAATTCAGTTGGTTTTAACTGAGTTAGCAGGTTTTAACTCATTTAATTCAGTTGGTTTCAACCGAGTTAGCAGGTTTTAACTCATTCAATTCAGTTGGTTTTAACCGAGTTAGCAGGTTTTAACTCATTTAATTCAGTTGGTTATAACCGAGTTAGCAGGTTTCAACTCATCTAATTCAGTTGGTTTTAACCGAGTTAGTAGGTTTTAACTCATTCAAATTCACTTGGTTTTATTCGAAATACTGTTGCCACATACGTTCTTTTGCCATGATGAGTGCAAACTATTATTTTCTTGTGGCAGTTAGACGTAACTGGTTACGCCTTTTTGCCAAATCTAGAAAAAGCAAAATTGCAGTTAAGGTGGTAGTGTCGCCAAAGCAGTCTTGCTCATAGGCTGCAAAAGGAGAACTTTTTGCTTTGAAATTGCACGTTCACTGAGAAACTAGTGAAATGCCATATGGTGTCAAATAAATACTCCCAAACACTAGACTGCCAATATCTACCAATAGTTTTAACCAATCACCATTTGTGAGCCGGACATCACACAATAGAGACATAAAAGTTCAAACAATCAAGATAGATATCAGATTGGCCAGCTTGTGAAGTACATGTAATGTTTTGACGCACAATTTTTTGCCCAAATAGGAAAAATTAAAAATGAAGGTTCGTTTTTCTTTTGATTTCAAAATAAGTGTCTAAATTTTTTACAATTTATCATTATTGCTGTGAGTACTTTACAGGTTACGCACAGTTTCACAGTTCAAACATGCATTACTCCACAACCACTCTAGCAAATTGCACTAACATTTGTGTGCATAAACTAGAGCATATCTGCTTTTACTTTGTGTAAAGAATCTACACAAAGAGTTTAATTGTGACAAAATTATCGAATGTGAATAGGTTTTCAAAACGTCATTTTTCCGACTTTGCGACTTCACTGCTAACTGTATGCTGCATCAATTTTTCTGAAACTTGGCAAAAATATTTGCCTTGAAACATATTTTTCGAATATATAAAGAACAATGACCTATCTTTCACTGAAAAAGTTTTATAGTCTCGCAAAATCGACTGCTTTCGCGACACTACCCCCTTAAGTCAAAATGACTATCGTAAATATATCGGAAATAACAAAGGATATCACTTAGGTCTTTTTGCCAAAACAAAATTTAGCTTGCATGGTAACATTTTTCAACAAAAAGTCAAAATTGCAAATTTGGTTGAGTTACGTCCTTTTGCCAAGTTGGAGACATTATTATTTTTAGTATAGTTCATAATATTATATAGGAATTTGTGAATCCGATTATACATTTATTTAAATTACTAATTTGCTATTAATATTATATTTTTCTTGACCTAGAAATCTGTGAAAATTGTTTGGCAATAGGATTCCAGAAAAACCACTACATGCTGAGGAATATGTAAGGGAGCGTATCGCAGAAAATCCAAATTTTTAAGTAAAGGTTCTTGAAAAAAATTACTTCGATCAAGGTGCTGTACTCAAGGATTTAAAAAAAGTAAGTAAGTAAGTGCTTCGTAGCTTCTGCAATCACCCACTTTAAGAATTTCTGTACGAGTATATTCATGTGCGCTTACCACAGTGTAAATCCGAGAAAGGTTTTTATACGGTATTCGGGGCCGCGAGGGGAAGCGTATATACTATGTTCAGATTTTCTAAATCCTATGTAATTTTTGGTAGGTCGATTTTCCTATGTTAAATTACACTGGATAAGTAGGTAGGTCGCTTTCACTGTGCAAATGCAATTTCGAAAGACAGAAAGCAGGACTCCGCGAAATCGAAACAGTGAGCCCCGCGTGCTTCGAACCACCAACCCTTTGATTCGAAATCAGATGCTCAGTAGATACAAGAAGATCTACCATCTGAACCAACCGGGCTTGAAAGGATTGACTTTAAAAGTGTTTGCATTGTAGCAGTTGAAAATGCCGTACGTAAAGCCTGCGTACTTATTTTCACTATTATTACTTTATAATAATATTAATTGATTATTCACGTTTTTGATTGCGCATTGCAATGGACTATTGTTTTA
>JASANF010003713.1:0-22161 GCA_030248245.1 Trissonchulus sp. WLG1_4 | reverse complement strand
TAGTGTTATGTTCGTCGTTGAAAACGTTTCCATCAATCCAAAATTTTCATGACGAACATTTCGCTTTGATAAATTGGGCCCACCAACTTTGGCACACCAACTTTTCACCACTTGAGTAACAAGACCAATATTGAGTTGTCGCCTTAAGTACCTACAAAGTTTTCATATTCAACTTTTAATATATATCGTTTTGCATTTCAGAGGTGGCTCACAGCGCTCCGGATTCACATATTGCAAAACTGTGTCAGGATATCGAAGAAAAATGTTTGCGAAATAAATTTTGTCAATGCTAAATAAACTTAGTAAGTGAATGAAGACTTAAGTTGTAAACAGAACACTTTTTTCTCAATTAGGTTCAATTCTGTTTGTCCAATATGACTCAATTTGTTGAAATAAATGTTCTGATACTATCACTGTCACCAGTGGTGTACCGTATGGTAGAATTCTTGGCCCACTCCTATATCTAGTAAACATTAATGCTCTGTGTAAACATATATAATTTTCTAGCTTAACATTATAAGCCGATAATGCTAAACTTTGTATAGAAACCAATCCCAATGTAATCACTTCACCTTATTTTCAAAAAGATCTGAATCGTCTCACACAGTGGCTTGACACTTCAGCTTGAACTAGCTTTTGAAAACGGTTCAATTTTTGTATTTGGCCATTGTAAGGTTGTGCCATCTAAACTCGCACTGACCTAACAGTGTCAAAATCAATGATTTAGGTTTTCTTATTTAAAATAATGCTAAACTTTCTGTACACTGTAAAAACGTTTTTACCAAAGCCTCTCGCCGAAGTGCTATAGGTGGAATGCATAAAGACAGTCTCCGGAGAGTTAGTCCAGACTAAGTCTAAGCCCTCAGCCTAACACTTTTAAGAGAAATGTGTCAGAACACCCCTTAGAATTCGTTTGTAATACGTGTAGAATTTTTCATTACGATGTTCTAAAAATACTAATCGGTATGCATAAAGAACGTCAGTCTTAGGTTAGTCTTCGTTTTCTATTGACATGTCTTGGTTATTAAGACATGCCTTTCAGCTAGTCTAAGGCTAGTCTAAGCCTTGTTTCAGCACTTCTTATAATTTTGTTAAAAAATTAAAACCTAATGAATGTTGTCAAAGATCATGTGCATGTTCTCAAGCTTTTTTATCCAACTTTAACTAGGGTTTTGTGAAATGAGACAACCACGAAAAATTGCAAATTTAAGCTATCGGTAGCAACAGTTATGGTTTAGGATGAGTTAGCCTCCGTCTTATTACTGAATATTGTACAATTTTTTTTCAAAAATTTTTGTTGTAAAGTTATTATTAGTGTACTAGTAAATGCTTATTTACACAGCGTGAAGGTATTCGAGTGCACCTAACAGTTTGAAACAAATTTTTATGACTGTAGAAACTACTAAAAACACTATTTCAGTGTAATTTTCAAGAATCAAATAAGACCACCTTTCAGAATACCGTTTAACGTCAGTCTTCGGAGAATGGTCTAGACCCAGTCTTGAGTTTGTCTTACATACATCTTTAGCGTGTGCAAAAATCACCTGATATTTCGTAACGATGGTGTTAGGCTAGTTTTATTAAACGTAGTCCAGACTGCGTTTAGCTAAGACTGCCTTTAGACTACTGCCACTGTATGAGTTTTAGCTGTCTTGCTAGCAAGGATAAAAATTTCCTGCTGAAACTGTTTTTAATCTACGTCAGGCCTCTTGTGGAAAACTGTTCCAAGTGTGACAGAGTCACAAGCTAAGTTATTATTTAAGGTGGTGGTTACGTTTTCGAAGTTTTTGCAATAATTAAAAAGTTACTTGATCGAACATAATCAAACTTGGCACGGACATTGCGAATGTAAATAGCAATATTTCAGCTAATTTTGACATTGATTCAAACTTTTGTGGCTAATTTATAGCTAAAAAACTGGATTTTTTGTGTATTTTTTGAGGACTTACAAAATTGTATGCAAATTTTTATGGCTCTTACACTACTCATAAAAGCCAATCAAAAAGGTCTAACCCAATTTATTTTAAGAATATTTTCAGCTAAAATATGATATATTTCTGTTAGTCGTTCTAGGCGATCCGTAACTTTGAAGTTTTTTACCTCAATTCTGACTTCTCATGCCAATATCACAAAATACCAATAACCACTTTGCACTATAATTTACATGTACATAGTCCCTTATGCATCTATTATACCTGCAAAATTTGGTTAGTATATGTCACAGCAGCCACGAGCATTGGCAGTGTTAATAAACCACTTCAAAAATTGCAAATTTTCTTCAGTCTCCTGAAACGTCATTTTTAAAGCTTTTGTCCGCCATTTTTTCAACGGGTACGGGAAAACTGTGCTTAATGTAATATTAGCTGACCCAAATGAGGCCCTATTCAACTGAATTAAAATTTTTCGAAAAATCCGTAATTTCTGAGTACAATGAGTGATTTCAGTTGAAGTAACCAATATCCTGTTCCGTTCATAAGAATGCGAAGACAGCTTATTTGACAGTAGCCAAATAAATTTGCCCTATACCTTTTTCGAATTGAGTGAAAAGGTTGATTATTTTTTTAGTTACAGCCTACCAAAGTCATAAAAACTGCCGTTTCTTGACTTTTTAGAAAAATTCGAGGGAAACTTTTGCTCACTGTAAAAATCTGCTAAATTATTACGTTTAGTTAAGCATACCAGCAGTTTTGTAACACATCAACGTGCCTTTGGTATAAATTGCGTAATTGTATGCGGAATTTTTTTACCACAGTGAAGAAATAACGAAATACGGGGAAAATGCATAAAATTGAGCTGATGAGCTTCACCAAAATAGTTGGCGTGCACACTATGAGTAACACCGACTCTTGAAAAATTGTAATTTTGTAAAAAATAAGTTGATTAATAATATGCAAAAGACCGCTTGTAAATTGATTTAGCAATTGCTGCAAAATAGAACATTGAAAAAAGCTGCGAAAACGTAACTACCACCTTAAGTCATAATTAAGTAATTTATAAGTTTAATTTATGATACTAAGTTGTTTAAAAGTTATTCAATAAATTATGTAAATTGTTATTAAGTTATTCACACCTTTAATTGAGTTTAAAAAACGCTCAAACTTTTTACTTGGCTTAATTTCTTCATGTTGCGCAATCAAGCCAGACAGCCACGCAATTGGCTGCCGACTTAGCACGTGACTTATGGAGGTTATAAAAGGCGATGCAAACTTGCAAAGTCGGCAGTCGGCCCAGTAAGCTAGGTAGAGTTAGGTCGGTTTGGAAGGTTCCCTAGGAAGATATGAAGGACGGTTCTCGGGGAAGGTCTTGGAAAATGGTCTTGTGTGTCTGGAAAGTGATTCGGATCGTTGGATCGTTTGAACGGCTTGTGACAGGGAGGTTACTAGTCTAGAGTCTGGTCCATAGGGACAGACTTCTGCCGCGGGTTCGCATAGTGTCAGGCTGTCAAGTTTGTATTACTGTGTCAGTCTGTCAATAAATCCTAACTGCTAGACTTCTGTTTGTTTATGCTGTAACTAGTAGGTCTTGAGGGCACCCTTGTCTTGCCAGTTTGAACGACTAAAGGGTGCTGGGAACAAAGGACTGAATAATGATGCTATGTGATTTTTAAATACATTTGTTCGCATATTATATTCCAATATTTATCTATTTATATTATTACTCTCATTAATCCAGTATATATTTGTTAGATATAGTAGGTTAGTAGGTTTAGTGCGTCTTATATATTATAATTTTTTAGGGCTGTTTATGATTGACACTAACTGGAGATTTGTTGTAGGGTATAACTCGAATCGTATCAGGGTATCTTTTACGGAATTGTTTATCCGAGGGTTAAGTAGAGGAAAATAAGTAACAATCAAGACTTTTGGCCAGTAAAATAAGCTAGGATTCAAGGTGTTGATAGGATCGAAAATAGTATTTAAAAATTATGTGGGACGGTCTATACAGTCTGTATAGGTTTAGATGGCGGAGCGAATGATCAAAATTCGGAAGGCACAGGAACGATACCACAAGGCAAAGCGAAAGATCACTGCGCTAAGACACGAGCTAAGCTTGGCAGTTGCTCGCGCCGAAACACTTCGAGAAGAATACGCTAAGTTAGGTCAGGCACAAAGAAGCTGGAAAACACCATCTGCATCTCCAGGAAAACTAGCGAGCTCCGAACTTTACGATTCAGGATCAAACTCCTCCTCCGACGCATTTTCAGAAAAGAGTGAGAAAACTGTGGCGACGAAAGCGGCCCCTTGTTCAGAGGGAACCTAGGGCAAAAGCGATGTGAAGAGTCACTCGCAGGTGACCCCTGAGTGCGAAGTGAAGACTCACTCGCAGGTGACCCCTGAAAGCGAAGCGAAGACTCACTCACCTGTAACCTTGCTGAACCAAGCTGAAAACGAAATCAACATTCACGAGAATGTTGTTGTTTACGGCAGACGTGATGACACGCCAGTGGAAAACAACGATCCATTAATGCCTGACTGGCCAAAAATCCAAACGCACCGCCGACAATGGCAACGAAGTCTCATTATCAATGAAAAAAGCAAACCATATCTCAAAAAACACATTCCTGAGCCGGAGTACAAATCACTACCAACTCATTTGAAGCAGATTGTTTTGAATGATTTTAGCAGATTCAAGTTTGTGATGGGAGACTCTGTGAAATTTCACCGACCGAATGCCGAATCGATGGATACCGCCGAGGCAGATCATTTGCACACACAGCGAAAGTTTGATGCTGGAGCAGCTGCACGAGTTGTCACTGCCTATGGCTACGACATTGATGGCATTCGCTGTTCAACAGGCAATCCAGACACTATTTCGTTTCTTTAAGAAATCATAATAAACATGAGCATTCGTGGACTAAGTCCGTTGCAGAGAGTGCACTATGGTCATTTCGACAGGCGGCTATAGGCAGTAAAAGGAAAGGTTGTGGATGGTTGCAAAAGTTGCCGGTGGGAGCTGTTGGGCAATTGCTTGATAGGGTGTTGGAAGGAATTATTTACGCCTGGTGGAATCGTTGTGACATATCTCCCCAGTGCTACCAGGATGCAGGCTATCTGCTAGTGTCTAAAGATACTGCAGTAGAGATCAGCTCAGCTACTGTGGACGGTGCTGTAATTTTGGAGAGTGTGTTCAAGCTACCCTATACGACAGGTTTAGATTCTGAACGTGTGAACGGACTTAGCGTAAGGAGGAACGCTGGTTGCCAAACGGAAGGGAGAGGACAGAATAAAAGCCGGTGCGAAACTGTACTAGGTTCATGCGAGAGTCGAGCCGAGATCTCGATGACCCTTAAGTTCTTCTTTAAAAACTCGCCCGAAGGGAGTTGAAGGTACTCAGGGTTGTGCCTTCACGAACCGGGAAAAACTTTACTAGTGGCATATAGTTGTCCGGAAGCTTTGAAAGGGAATGTGGAAGAGATCACTAAGATCGAAGCTGCTGGCTGCGTACCAGCAGGGTCGATACTCCTCACCGACAACATGTTTTTGGCCAGCATGTACAGACTTTGGCTCATATCCAGTTTTGTGGGTGCAGACCAGCGCTTCACTGATGGAAGTTTTATACAAACCATCTGCATCTCAAATGGCGTACAGCTATACAGCGTTAGCTGAGTTCCAATCAACACCCGTGCCATTGCCAAATCAAAAGGTAATCCACATCTACACCGATACGTTGTCACTCAAATCCGCACTGAAGGCGGCGATTGCGGTGATCTCAGTCACAAACCCAATTCCAAAAGCACGGCCAGATTACCAGGGTTTTCTCGATGCGACTCGACCGAAAAGAGTAAGCCGAGTGGAGCCCAAATGTGATGATACAGACGTCGATGACTATGAAATAACAAACTTGGAGGCTTAAATGAGATCTCACAGTTTCTTGATTCTATCAAACACTGAGCATGCGTAGTCAGGAACTCTTAAGTGTGAAATTTGTACTTATGCTTTAATCAATCTATTGCTCATACGCTTGCTCAATTTTACTTTATGTGTTAAGTGCATATGCTGTAAAAGTTTTGAATCAGTGACTATTTTAAATGACAATGATAATCAATGTGACAATTTCTCCAATTCTCCAGGGTGCAATTATATTTTTGCTTTGCCAGAGCTTGCCTTGCTTAATATATATTGCTCAATATTCACTTATATTTGTCTTATTTATTTTATTGATCGTATTCTTTGGAATCATGATAATTGGCATATTTGTAAGTTATCGTATTCATTATTTTGTTAGTGGTAGTGTGTGTTATTTTAATCCAGTGTTGTTTATATATCTCATATATTATGCATTGTATGTTTGTATTGTAATCTTAGATGCGAACTTAAGACAGAACATTTCAAGCCGTAGTAAGAAACTCAAATAAAAACTAAGGAAAAAGAGGAATGTGACAGAGTCACAACTAAGTTATTATTTAAGTCATAATTAAGTAATTTATAAGTTTAATTTATGATACTAAGTTGTTTAAAAGTTATTTAATAAATTATGTAAATTGTTATCAAGTTATTCA
Organism: Trissonchulus sp. WLG1_4; assembly: GCA_030248245.1. Taxonomy (NCBI): domain Eukaryota; kingdom Metazoa; phylum Nematoda; class Enoplea; order Enoplida; family Ironidae; genus Trissonchulus; species Trissonchulus sp. WLG1_4. The sequence continues at coordinate 15,662 of JASANF010003713.1, read as the reverse complement.
CACTTTTAATTGAATTTAAAAAACGCTCAAACTTTTTACTTGACTTAATTTTTTCATGTTGCGCAATCAAGCCAGACAGCCATGCAATTGGCTGCCGACTTAGTACGTGACTTATGGAGGTTATAAAAGGCGATGAAAACTTGCACAGTCGGCAGTCGGCCCAGTAAGCTAGGTAGAGTTAGGTCGGTTTGGAAGGTTCCCTAGGAAAGTCTCAAAGAAGGTTCCCAAGGAAGGTCTGAAGGACGGTTCTCGAGGAAGGTCTTGGAAAGTGGTATTGTGTTTCTGGAAAATGATTAGGATCGTTGGATCGTTTGAACGGCTTGTGACAAGGAGGTTACTAGTCTAGAGTCTGGTCCAGGGGGTCGTTTCAGAAACTTCACATAAGTCTTATGGGTCCCATAAAGTCTTACATATCGTTATAGGTGTTTCAGAAGCTTGACATAACTTCTGGATCACCTCATGTTCTATCATAAATTTATGTTTTCCACCTAAATTTATGGGTAGCCTGATAATTACTACATAAATTTATGTAAAGACGTCAGGCTACTCATAAAATGCTAAATGTGGGTGCCGAGTTTTCTCATAAATTTAGGAGAACGTGAGGGCACCCATAACCTCACCTCACCTTTGAACTAAATAATTGGTACAAACCTCAAAAAAGCATGAAAACTGATTCGCTGGGTAGAGCATAAAGTGGCATAGTTTAGGGAATGTATTTTTTAAAACTTTATTGAACTTTTATGAAAAATCTGATTTTAAAATTTTACTATAAAACGACAGCAGCAGGTATGGTGGTAATTGTTATGCGCTTGAATAATTAAATCGACTAACGAACCTATTTATTACTTTTTAAATTGAGATTTTAAACGAGCGCACCCTCAGTACGAAAATCAAAGCTGTGATCGTGCTGCTAGGCATCTAATTGTGCGAGCGTGTGTGCGTGCGCATTCCATGCGGTTTTCAGCGAGAGCATATAATTTTATGTGAGAACTTTATGGGAGATCTTATGGGAAGGTTATGTGAAGACTTTTGAAACACTTTATGTACCACTCGTAACCTTCTCATAAGTTCTCCCATAAATTCAATTTATGTAATACTTTATGTAAAGACTTATGTAAAGTTTCTGAAACTACCCCCAGAGGGACAGTCTTCTGCCGCGGGTTCACATAGTGTCAGGCTGTCAAGTTTGTATTGCTGTGTCAGTTTGTCAGTAAATCCTAACTGCTAGACTTGTGTTTGTTTATGCTGTAGCTAGGCTTGCCCCCCCCCTGTTACACAAGGTTTGGTCTCCTTCTCAAATCAAAGGTTTAATCAATTTTTGTAAATCGTCTTGCTAATTTCGACTTTACCATTTTTTGAGACGGCAAGGGGTTAGATTACCTCTGTGTAAATCGTCCCTTGCCCTTTTTTATTTGCGCTGTTAAACAATTACGTAAATATACGTTTAGTTTGATTTTTCACCTTGTTGTGTTTCTTATTTTTTAACGTTTTTAGTTCGTTTATCTCAGTGCCAATTACATATTTTTGACCGTTATGTTTCTTTTTTTGTACTAACCCCGTTGTGCAGGAACGTCGGTATTTCTAGCAGAAATTGTAAACCGGCGGCTTTAGAAATAAAATTATTAGTACTACTATTATTAATTATAAAACTCAAACAAAACTACAATAATTATTTTGCAAAAAATAAAAAGGAATGCAGTACCGACAAAAATTACTATTACCACTTGCTACAGATTCAGGAGTCAAAGCGGAGTCAACGTAAATTAATCTAACGTAATTTAATAAATTTAAATTATTTATCTGGATACCGGACTGTATGTCTCCGTCTGGTAGCACAATAACAACATAACTATATTAAAGCAAATTAATATTACAAAATTAAAAACTAATATTTATTCATTAGCAATTATTACAAGCCAATTTGCAATGTCTCAGCATATAATTCGGATTTTTAGGACATTCGCCTTTCCAGGCCCAGAAGGGACAAAAGTCATTTTTATCCATGCAGCCTGGAACGGGGGTTGGAATGGGACCTCCTGCATCTTGCACTAAAAGACAAAAAGCTGGCAAGAACATTATATTAATCTGATTAAGCTGCCTTGGCGTACCTTGTTCTGCCCAAAATATTTACATGACAATTTTAATCCCAAACTGCCCAAAATATTTACATGACAATTTTAATCCCAACCTTTTATGCCACAAGAATTGCAGGAATGCCCACAAGCCACTTTCATATAAAAAGGATTTATGTCACATTCTCCTTTGGCTGCCCATTTTTTGCAATTTTTGTGCTGATCTGCGCAATCTAAAATACAATAAACCGTGTAAAATATTTTTAAGTGTAATTTGCCTTCAAGTGATAATTTGGTAATTTATAGAAGCTTAGAATTTTGCAGAAACATTAACAGGCGTGCAAAATGTTTATATATTACATAATATGTTAATATATAATATTTGGCATTTACAAATAACAGCATAATAGTATATAAGTATATATAAGTATATATATATATATATATATATATATATATATATATATATATATATATATATATATATATATATATATACTTATATATACTTATATAACATTATTATATACTTATTTAACATGCTTACGACTTTGACGATGGCTATGTAGTTTATTGAATCAGAGTCAAATAAAGCACAAAATTTTACCCTACAGTGCTATACTTGTTCAAATTAAAAAATTGTTTTTAAAGCAAATAAATAAAACAAACCGTTTTTACTTACTTTTTGGCATTGGTCCTGACTTGCTTTTAAACCAGTAAAGATAAATTGCTAAAATGTATAAAATATATTACCATTAATGACTGCCTACATAGTGAAGATATGATAAGTGGTGAAGAAATAGTAAAGAATTGAAATCAATACGATATAAAACTTGGCTATTAAGCAGACACTTAGACTGGAGGTGATGGAACTGTTTAACATTAGTTTTTGTTTCATACGTTCTGCTGAATTTGCATACAAGGACATCATAAAAATTTAGTGTTTTTATCAAGTATTTATCTATGTCGATTCCACTTCTGCCTAACCGTATATCAGGACTCTTGAGTGGAATTGTGCCTAGACTAATCCGGCAAATATTTGAAACTGGACTGGTGCCTGAAATTAGTCTGAGCAAATCTCAGAAGAAAAATTGAAATTAGTTAAAAGTTAATAGTTAAAAATACTAAAAAATGCACCTAGGTTTGGAGTCTGGATAGGAAATCTCCTAACATTTGTACGGCCTCTGTGCCTGTACCACAACGCAATTGCATTAAACAGTTTCATATACATAAATACACCTAATACAAAGGCACAAACTTTTAAAACTTAAATTTGTTTTTATCTGACCTGTTTCCTGATTTGTAGTAATTGTTTTGGTTGTTGTTGTCGTCGTAACTTGTACACATAAAACATGTGGAAAAATACTAAAGATCACCAGAATAATTTTCAACGATAAAAACATTTTGCTGAAAATTTCTCCAAACTGGCTCGTACACTAGTTTATTTCATTTATGATACGTTTTATCGTCAATTTGTTTAAAAATGCGATTTGGCTCAACCCGAACAGTATAATTTAGGAAGTGGCTTTTACAAGTAAACAGACAAATGTGTAGCAATCAATAACTATCTTCTAGATTTTAATGTCGCATAAAAACCAATGAAGATATACTTTATTACTTTTTAGTTGAGCACTTAACAGTTAAGTTGCCAAAAGGCTTTTGCTTCTTTTTGCCTTTGCCGAACTGTAATAAATGTAATGAAAGTAATGTCGATGAAATCATATAACGATATAACCAACCAAATTACGAACCACTTCAATTCTTTACTAACAATTGTTGTAATTGTAAGATTTGTGGCAATTAAAACGGGACTTGGCGGGCTTTTCAGCATGCTGCTGCTTGGCGTAGCTGTGCTGCTCACGTCACATCAGCGACTGTGAACGTAGTCTTTGATAGCATACTGTACAGATTATTTTAGGCTATGCCGTTTATCTGCGAAACAAGGATATCCTGTAGTTTAAAGCAGAAGGTGGGGGGCTTTGAAAACAAAATGACAGTGTGCCTAAAATAAGCGCCATTTAATGGGTGAAACCCGGATAAAAATGTCGAAGCTAAATTCTGCGACCCTTATTTATTTATTTATTTATTTATTTATTTATTTATTTATTTAATTAATGTCTACTATATGAGCCAGAAGGCACACAGGTCGACAGTAATGTAGGTATCTAGTGGCACTGTAAGAAGTTAATGTCTATATTATAAAGACTGTAGTTTCTCAGGTATTCTTTGAAGTGTCTGTAAGATCCTTGTTAACTTCAACTAGTAGCTGGTTCCAGGATTTTGCGGTTAAGCTCGTTTGACGTTTAACTTAGTTAACGTTAACGTTTAGCTCGTTAACGTTTGACTTCGGTCCTTTTCTCAGGGGTAGGTCACTAGTCACTAGCCAATCGGCCCACTTCTACCCTATTCAGCCCTAGCCAAATATCTGTTATAACCGTCTGTGTTTTTGTTTCTTAAGTTTACTTGTTGTTTTTAACTTTTGCCCTAATAATAATTCGCACTATGGTCGTTACTATATACTGATGTTACGGTGTTTGTTTTTGGCTAAATAAACCATTACTACTAAAAAAAGCTTCGAAAAGAATGTGACATATGGTTAGTCTTTGGCTTTGGTAATAATAAGCGTGGTTGTTGCATCCTGTATGACGACTGACAGTGTGAGAATAAGTAATTGTAAATTAGATCAATGAAAATTAACTATTGCCGGTCACATTTATAATTCTAATTTTGTTAGACATACTTTACATTATTATATAGCGTTTTATTATTGAAGATTGTAATTTATAATTTATGCGTAGGCTTTAGGCTAAATCGGGTTAAACGGACTAAACGAGATAAAATAAGTCAGCGGCTTAATTTTAGTCTGACCCCATTCCAAAACTATGACTGAACTAAACGGACTTCACATGCACGCTCAATTTGTTTTTGCAGTGAGTTTTTTTGTGGTCGGGGTGGGAGGTGGGGTTTTGCGTTGGCGGATTTTATTTGCGCTCGCTGGCATTATGTTTTAGAGTATGAACACAGCAACTGTGCGCCTGCCGTAGTTGAATGCTAGAAATAAACTACATTATCCGCTGTATCTGATGCACATAAAGCAGACTGCCGAAGCTGCATTTAGATTTCGTAATGTGGCCTTAAAGAAAACACTACTTTTGCGATGAAAAAAAGTCAAATTTGCACATTGCTTAAATGAGCATAGGCTTCGCTGTGTGGCAGTAGGACTAAAAATTGCCGGCCAAATGCGAAGACCTACAATTCCCCATAAAAACAGCTAAAAGATCTTGTCACTAGAATAGACTAGTCAAGTTGCATAGCCCTAGATATGATAGTTCATCGTGGGGTATCTCCCATGATCCTTTGGGCATGATAGGGTTAGGAAGCAGCGTGTTAGAAGTTCAGCCCGTTTAATCCGGAGATTTTGGAATGGCATTTTTAAGCTTAATTTTAACACAGTTTAGTCCGATTATAATTAACCTTTTAATCCGGTAAAGGAATGGGCCCTAGGAAAACCGAAAAATCAAAAGTAAATCGGACCTGTTTTCAGAGTAAAGTATTTATAGTTGATTATCTTTGTCTAATTAAGTAAAATTATGTATGTAGCACTTTTTGAGATTAATGTTCATGGTAAAAAAATACCTACGTTAACGTTAACGTGACACCGGCGGAATCTTATTTATAATTTTTGGTTTTCTGTAAAAAGTTGTTGTTTTCTAGTCAACCTTGTATTTTCACAATCTGCAATTTATATTATATTTTTTCTTATTTCAAGTTGTTTTTTTGCTCCACTTTTGTTCATTTTTATTCATAGTTCTTTTTTAAATGACCTAGTTTGAATGAAATCTGTGGTGATAATTTGTGGTTCGGAGGAAAAATGGCGTCTTGATAATTGGGTGCATCTTTACATTATTCCCGCGATCAAAACTACTCTTTCTACATGTTTGCTTGAAACCATCGAGTTTGTGTATGCATTGGCTGCTTAGAAATTTTATCAAGTTTGATTCCTGTTGGTCCACAGCCCAACAGGTCTTTAATTTTGATTCTGGTATTTTAACACAGTTCTAGCGTTAACGTGTTAATGTGTGGAGTATGTTTTACACGTGTTATACAGTAGAATTGCATTTGTTACCACTCAAACGCCTTGTAATTTGTACATTCACGGACTTTGCCTTCGTAGATTCGAAAATGCAAAAGTCTGACAAAAAGTTATCCATGACGAATCGAACCCGAGGCCTAATGGTGGCGAATCTGCCACCCTAACCACTCGACAATCCCGACAATCCATATCCTAGAAGTTATATTGAGTTTTAGTAACTTTCACTTAATATTAGTAACTATCTACCTGCAAATTTCTGAAGATTTTGGCTGAGATTTTGCATTAGCTGGCCAACAGGTTTACGATGGCCTCTGGCCAATGTACTTAAAAGTTAATGCTCGATACTTACTGAATTCTTTAGCCAAAAACTTAGCTTGTTTAAAATAAAATTAAATTTATAACAGTCGACGAAATAAAAATTCGAGCAATCGATTGTAAGACGTTCTTTAGTTAAAGTTACAGTTTAGAACTTTTTGAACGGACATGCAGCTGTAAGTATGAATCGACCTTTCAGAGCCACCGTTTACATTTCGACATTGAACAAGCTAAGAATAATTAAAATGTGTTGGTTTGTTTTTAAAATTCGCACAGACAAAAGTGACTTTCAAAGGTCAACTTGAAAGTAGTTTTCATTCGTTTAGTTTCGCCTTATTACAAACACGTAACAGTCACTGCAGTAATGTCACATTCAGCGTACATATGGCATTTTAGTAATTTTAAAATTTTAAATTTTTAAATAGTAGTCGAACAATAAAAGACACATCTTTTTCTTCCCTTGTTTTTGCCATTGTTTGCTGTTAACTTACTATAAGTTCATTTTCAATAAACGTTATTCTTGCATGTGAGTTTGGCTTCAATAATTAATTTCACGTGGTTAACGTATACTATTTTTCCTGTTGCGCCACAGCGCAACAGGTACTTTATACTTGGTTTGTATAGAATTTGCAGAATCTTTAAATAGACAGACTTACCTGTTAATTCCGGTAGGTCGACTTTCCAGTGTTAAATAGCCTAACACTGTAAGACCTTCCTTACTACTGTTAAATAACACGGAAGGTATACCCTTCCAGTGTTAGTAAATAACACTAGAAAAGCAGTACCTCTCAGAATGCAAAAGCTGAGAACCGTTGGGGATTCGAACCCTTAAAATTCTGACTTGTATCAGATGCTCAGCAAATGCTTAACGCACTACCACCTGAGCCAACCGGCCTTGAACGTGGAAGCTCTTAGTTATACAAATGTCAAAGCCTAAATCCGCTATGATTTACTTCTTTATTAGTTTCTTCTTCAGACGTTACTTATAACTTTTAAATTTTTTATGTTAACAGCATGACATTGTATCGATAGTAGACTCGAAGGATGGTATACTGAGGTTTTGTGCTTCACTTAATCGTACTAAAAGATTTTTAGAAACAATCCTATTTGTAACTCGGTGGCCCAGTGGTAAGATTCTTGCTTCCGATGCGAGAGGGCCCCGGTACAAATCCCGGGTGATGAGAATTTTTATGTTTTTCAAGTCAAACTTTTTTTTGTTTTTTTTTCAAACAAATTTTTTTGTATAGAAACTTTCAATTGCATATTTTTGGACATTCCAAACCTTCTTTTCAAAGTTTTTTTAAATCCATTTTTCACACGAATTTTGAAGAAAACGGGTCGAATAACTATTTGGGTCGGGTCTTGTACTACTTTAAAGTTTCCGTAACCTAAATTGTTTCAGGTCGTAAACATGGCGCTGGGTGAAAATTTTAAACTTTAGGTTTAGTTATAGCTAAAATCGGGACACACTAGTGATTTTTTTAAAGATTTTGCCATTATGCCTTGAATTGAAAGCTATTTTGCGGCTATTTTTTAAGTTTAAAAATAAACATGCTTTAATTTAGTTTCATTAGGTTTTTCTGTGTGATGTGATTAAATTTCTATTCAAATCAAACAAGCTGTACATTGACTCCTACTGTTGAAAATACGGCTAATTTTGCCCAAAGCTACCTGCTACACCGCCACCAAAGCAACAATAAGAGCTCAGAAAACTATGTAAAAAGCATAAAACCGACTGCATTTGGTACTATGCGTACTGGGGGACTTGAAGTTTTGGATTTTTTACATTTACTGACGTGTGGTCACAGCACAAGATTAGCTTCATTCTAATTCAGGCTGAGTGTCATGTTCTTCCAATGTTGTTTTTGTATTTTTAAAATTTACTTTTGTCAACGATTAATTTTTACTGCGCAACAGGCCTAATGTTGTCAAACGTTCACCCTTTTCACTCACTGGATTACTTTTGCAGTAAACTTTTGCTTGTTTCCTGTTGGGCCACAGCCCAACAGGTCTTTAATTTTGATTCTGGCATCTTAACGTTGTGTTAGCGTTAAAGTGTTTATGTGCGTAGTGTGTTTTACACGTCTTCTATCGTAGCTGTGCAACTGTCGCGATAAAATGCCTTGTATTTTGACTGAGTTGTTGAGATCGGGGCTGTTGATGTTGCTATGTTGAGAACGTAATTCGAAATATAAAAGACTGCCAAAAAGTTATCAACTAAGAATCGAACCTATGACCTCATGGTTAAGTACGTATCAAACTAACCAGACCAGTACTGTCCCGAGACTTCACTAAAAGTACATATATACATGGATAATTAGTAGTATATTAATAGGATATAAATTATCCTAAGCAAATTCATAATAATTACCTAACAATTAATAGGATATATAAACTAATGTATCCTAGGCAAAAAAATGATGAAAATCAAAATCAAAATCCAAGTACAAAATTCCTAGATTCTTTACAAAATCCTCAAATTTAAAAACAAACTCGCTCGTGGAAAATTTTTAAAAAGTTGGCCAATGTCCACAGCGTTGTAATACTGTTACCCAAATTATTTAGCGATAACTAAACCATTTAAAGGCGTGGTCTCCGTGGCGCAGAGGTCTAGCCCATTGGTTTCATAACCAAAAGTTTGTTGGATCGAGCCCAGCCGGAGACATTCTTTTTTTAATTTTCCGCAATATTCGTTCAAGTAGCTGCTAATCGTTTATCAGCAATAACTTGTTTTACGTTTTGACCCTGTATCCATTGTGCACTCTGTACAAACTTTGTTAAAATGGTTGCAAAAGAAGACGTTTTGTATCGAAGAGAAATTAAGTAAGTAAGTTAATGCTGTAGCTGGCCCAACAGGTTTACGATGGCCTCTGGCCAATGTACTTAAAAATAATACTTGATGCTTACTGAATGCTTTTGCAGCAGATTGGGCTTGTTCATTTTTAAAATTGGTTTTGTTCTGCGTAGCGGCATTTCTTTTGCACTTGAGTGTTGATAGTGCGGCAGGAGTAGGTATATATAGTTGGTAAATAGTTCTACTCTATTAAGAGTACATACACTTTTCCATTGGCCAGCTTGGCAGCGCGATAGATCGTACACCGCGATACATCGTACCAAAACTTGACCTAAATCCGCCTATATTTAGGCTACAGTAACGGGATTTTCATATAAGCAAATGCAGTTTTTTTGGAAATTAAGCAATTTGTTATGTCCAAAGGCAAATTCATGAGACCCAAAAATGTTCTGTCTTGCTGTCATTTTTTTATATTCCTGGCAGGACCCTCCAATGTCCCATTTGACCGTTTTTGGGGATCTCTTGAAAAAATTTGTTTTTTTTGGGGGGGGCTACTAAAAACCGATCTGGGAGGGGGGCGGACCTCACTGAGGGGAGCGAAATTAGGTTGGGGGAGTAATTCATAGATTCATGTATGGTCATGTATCGCACTCTTCCCAATATATACTATAATTGACTATATATGAATGTAGAATCTCTCTGGTATCAAAAGGTTTTTGATTGTATGTAATTTGCTTTATTTCAATATGTTGTCACTGTTGTTATGTCAAGAAAGGGAGGGGGGATTCTTACCGAAAGAACGACAGCATCATCATCAGAATGACCCAGGGGGGATTCGAACCACCCATCTCTGGATCTGCAGACCAGCGCTCTACCGTTGAGCTACTGGGCCGATGTTGAGCTGTCGTAAATCCCTTTAAGAACTTTAAGGGGCCTATCTTACTTCACAGTTATACATAGGTACATATTTATTATATGTAATATGTAACTCTATAACTTTACCTATATTTTTAGATCCACCAAAAACAACCTCATAATGATTGTAACCCCAAACAATTTCAATTTAATTATTTCATTAATTTTAATTCCATTAATTTACTGTCAAAATTCGCCGCCCCGGTTTGTGAATTTCCAGCCTATGTGGAAAATTTCTGAGTCGACATTATCCGGAGCTCAAATCATCAAACTTTTCGGAATAGATTCGGAATCGGAGGTTTATTTCAGTATTTCCGGGGCCGATTCTCGTTATTTTTCGGTACACCCTCTATCGGGGGTGGTAACATTACAATCTCCCTTGGATTTTGAGACGACCGCTGAACTAAGGATCACAGCAAATCTAGCCGACCTGTTAGACACAGGAGAAATTAACAATTTGACTGTTTCGCAAGACGTGATTGTGTCCATAACGGACGAAAATGACAATATACCGGTTTTTCAAGGCGAATCCCCGTTTCGACTTACGGTCTCGCTTACAGAGGCCCAGTCCGCAAGTGAACCGTTGCTTACGGTAGTCGTTACGGACAAGGATACTGTAGGAAACGTTCTGAGCGCTTCTTGTTTTGACCTACCGGCTACCGCGTCAGACATCTCCCAGTGTGGTTTCATCAGAATCGATTATTTAAGTCAATCGATCCAGGAAATCACAATGGCTCTAAGATTCACTGATTCTTTCTACAATTCCGGACTTAATCAGCTACAATTTGCTCTGAACGTTTCGGATGGAGTTTTTTCAGCCCTGTCTGAGGTATACATTAGCGTAGAATTGCCAGCAACAACAACGGTATCCGATTTGACGCCTGAGCGACAGATTAATTTCCGCACAGCCCGGCCGAAATTTAACCAGGATTCCGTTTTTATAGAAATTCCGGAAAATCTGCCTTCCGGATTTGTGATTACGACTCAACCGCGGCTAAGCATTATTTCTGGCGCGATCAACCGAATTGATCAAACCAAAAAAATCGATTTAGAACTTCGACAAGCTTTCCCGACTCCTAGTAACTTGACTTTGCCAAATTTCAAAGTGTTTCCAACTGAAATTCGAGAATATAGTGAAATTGACTTGATTCTTGTGAACGCATCAGTTTTAGACGTTGATCTAGCTCAACCAAGTGGCTCAAAATCGATACAGCTCGAATTGATCGCTCGTGAATCGATTGATTCCGATCAGACTGTTTCAATTTTATCCATCAGTCTAAAGGTTATTGATATAAATGACAATACCCCCGTTTTTGGTTTATCGGCTTATGAGTTTGATTTACACCCTAATTCGCCCCCTACTACGGTTCTGGGCTATATCACGATAACTGATCAAGATATATCGCTGCAGTATGGGGTTCCAAGCATAAGTTTGAGTCTACGCGGTGATTGTGCTTCTTGCTTTCAGCTTACTCTAGTGAACATAACCCAAATTTCGATACCGACCCTGTACGCTTCGTTACAGACAACAAATTGTGACATTTGTGGCGAAAAATCGCGGATTCGACTCACCGCTGTTGCTATCGACAAAAACGGGACCGGCAAACGACAAGAAGCGCCGATTTTGATTTTGCGACACCACAAAAGTGCGCCAAATCAGTTTGGGTTTTCTCAACCGTTTTATACGGCCGGTATTTTAGAGAGATCGGCCTATTTTAACTCTGTACCAGTGCTGACTATTACCAATGGTATGAAATTGAATTTAACAGATCCAACCGGTACTTTCGATATCGATAACAGATCACGAATGCTTTATGTTAAAGACCCCGCAAAAGTTAGCATAAAACTTTTGGGCGCAGTTTATAATGTATCGGTGATCGCTAGCGGGCTGGAAAATCAAATCGCCATCGCTACTGTGAGTATCGAAATTTTCGGAAAATCAAAACCACCCAAATTCGACAACGGCACTTATCATTTTAGATTACCGAAAAACGCAAAAAGTGGCTACCAAATCGGAAATGTACGTGCTGTTTCTAGCGGATTTCAAGATTCTAAATCCAGAATTCAATATTCGATTTCTAAGGATCGATTTAATTTGATAAAAATTGACGAAAAAACCGGAAATCTCAGCTATACCGGAAATTCTGTACCAAATATGGAAGAAATTGTTGTGGAAATTTACGCCAAAGATGTAAAATCTTCAATTTTAATGCCTGACGTAGCCGCAAAAGTAAAAATCCTGCCAGAAAAAATGTCTCAAACCCCGACAATTGTTTTTCCAGAAATTTCTGATGGGCTTACGCCTGTTATATCTGTTTCAACTGAACCGAATGCTAATTCTGTGTTATTGACAAATATTGTGGTAAGAGACGAAGATTCAACCCACTTGAATTTCGATGTAATCGAAGCAAAATCAGCATCGGAAATAAATAAACCGTCAAATATATCGATTATCGATTTTATTGAACTACGAAACACTAGTGCCGATTGTGACGTCTGTAAAACCGGGCCCGGATATTTTAGTCGATCGGTTTATTTATCGGATATATCGATTTTATCACAAATTCAAGCGTTTCGACTGAAAATCGAATTTCGAGATTTATCTAATTTGCAAGAGACTTCACTTTTGGCGAAATTTTTCGTGACGAGTCATTTCCAAAACCTAAATTCGAATCCGGCATCTTCTCAAGAGGTCAATTTCGTTGAGAATAGGGAGCGCGAAATCTCGGTTTACGAAGATACGGCTTTGGGATCTTACTTATTTAACGTCGCGGCGTCAAGTGTGTTAACGTCAGCCGTTATTGTGTATTCCTTTAGCGAGCCGACGTCATATTTTGACATAGACCGCGCTACGGGTGTGGTTTCGCTGAAAAGTCATCTAGACTTCGAATTTATCAAAAAACACGTCGTTACTATTCGAGCGTTAAATCAGAGATCCGGAGCTTATGCCGAAATGCAGCTGACAATTAATGTTTTGAACAATAATGACAATCTGCCGACCTTTATTGACACCCCCTATCGAATTTCAGTGGAAGAAAATGCAGAAATTGGCAGGGTTTTGAAAACAATTCAAGTTTCGGATCGAGATGCAAGCGATTTGGAGCTGAGACTAATCGGAAATCACTCCGAACTATTTGCCATTTCACCCGATGGGGTTGTGACAGTGAACGGACTTTTGGACCGCGAAAAATTGCAGCATTTTTCCATTTTGGTCGTTGCCAAAGATGACAACCAAACGGACGGTACTAGTCGACAAGCATCGTCTCCGATCTATGTCACACTTTTGGACCAAAATGACAATAGTCCCAAATTTTCGGACCAAATCTACTCGGCTGCGATAGTAGAAAATGCTCCCTCCGGGATTCAAATTCTGCAAATGCACGCTATGGATCCGGATTTGGGACCGGCGGGAACCTTGGAATTCTCGCTGCAGCACCGGAACAAAGTTCTGAAAGATCGAATTATTGTTGACCCTGCTTCCGGCACCCTAAAAGTTCAAAAAAGTCTTATGGGAACCGCCCAAACCGAACCCTATGACTTTTTGGCCATCGTAAAAGATGGGGGCGGCCGAAATGCGTCAGTTTCGGTGAAAATCGCCATACAACCTGCCAGCAAGTGTGCGCCGATTTTCACGGAACCTCTGCGAAATTCCACCATTTATCGTGTTTTTGGCAACGCCACCGCCGGCGCGAAAATAGGAAGTTTTCGCGCCAAAACCATCGGAAGTTCGTGCGAAAACTATTATTCGCTTTTCGGAAGAACCAACGACGAAACCGATATGGCGAATAAATACTTCGAGCTGAATTCAGAAACAGGAGAACTTTTTGTGCGCGAAAATTTGGAATTCGGGAAACGAAAATATTTTCCGATAATTATTGGCGCGCAGTCTTCGGATTCTGGAGCTTCGTTTAATGCTCAAATAAAAGCTGAAATTCAAGTCGTACCAGAAGAAATCTCAGAACAAGTTTCAAAAATGTCTGAATCGAACCAATGCGTAAACGTAAGCGAAATCATGATTCTTGAAGAAAGCCCCAAAGATAGCGTAATCGGAAAAGCGGTCAATTACGCTAAGTTTCTGAACAATTCTAACTTCTATGTTAAAGACGGTTTCCTCCGTTTGAAGAACCAACTAAATTCTAACAACGAAAACTCAGGTTCTGTCAAAATAATCGACAGCAATGATAATGCGCCAAAATTTTCGAAATCAATGTACCGATTTGGCTTGAAATATACGGAAGAATTTGGCAAAAAAATCGGCAAAATCGTTGCTAAAGATGTCGATCTTACAAGCTTACAAATGCACATTGAATATCAAATAACAGATAGCAAGTATTTTTTCAAGGGCCAAGAAAATACGAATTTGAAAAACGAATTTTTCGTCCTAGATTCGAAAACGGGCGAACTAAGTCTGAACGCAAGTCTGTTGCGTTACGCCAACGTTTACTTCCAGCTAAGCGTTGAAGCGTTTGACGCAACTGCACCTGAGTTGCGTGATAACGCAACTGTTTTGGTCTGGATTTACAAACCAGAGCAGTTGGTTAATTTGGTTCTGAATCAGAAAGCGCAATCAGAATTGGATGAAACACTCGAAATGCTAGAAAGCGAACTAAATGCCAACGTGGTGGTGGAAAAATTTTCTCATTTCTACAATGAAGCAGAATCAATCAATGAGAAAAAAGTAGTTCTATCGGCTTTAGTTGCGGACAAAACGTCGATGAAAGTTCTGCGAGAACCCGAAATCAAGTCGTTACTCACGAGTGAAAATATTCTATCGCTTAGTGGCGCAACCGTCTCCCAAGCGACAGAACATTTCACTCAAGGTCTATCTGTGGCGGCTATTGGACTTATCGTGCTTATAGCTGTGCTGTTTTTTGGTCTATTAGCGTTCATATGTTTTGTGTGTTGTCAACGATACTCAAATCTCAGCGAAGAACGAGAATACAAGGAAGAGGTCAAACAGGAAATGTCGAAAATGGAACCGGCAAAACCGGCGCCAAAATTGGCGCCAAAACCGGCACCGGCTCTCCCCGTGTCGGCGGTGGTGCCGTACCAGGCGTCTGCGTATCATCCGGTGACTTTGAATCCCCTCTGCGCCGAGGTTTTCCCGCCCGCCGCCGCTTCCTCACGACCTAAAATAGCAAATGAAGCCCCAGGTTGTCGGCTGGAGCCTTCTCACGGAGTCGCTAGTGTTTACGCGCCAGATTACACGAATGCACCCGATGTTGTGCAGGACTCTATCACTACTAGACAGCGACAACGTGATGTACTGTACTGAATACTGTAGACTTATACATCGTTATTGTCACTATCAAGACTATATAATGCGAAGAGTGTCATACGTGAGTAGTAGTTATGTCTAGGTGTCTAGTTATGTTTATGATACTCTTCCCATTGGCCAGTTTGTCACTGTGGTAGATAGATGCGCCGCCCATTGGTGGCCAAAAAGTGACCCGTACCCGAATGGGACCCTTTT
>JASANF010003712.1:0-52636 GCA_030248245.1 Trissonchulus sp. WLG1_4 | reverse complement strand
GGACCAAATTAATCATCCATGACCAGAACAGGGACAGTCCTTAATTCGGGCTTTCAAAATGTTTCACAGCCCAAAAATTATATCTTAATAGTCATTTTGTACTATTTTGAATGTATTTTGAACGACCAAAGCAATTTTAACACTGCCTAAAAGCCCACTTTAAAGGGGTAGTGTCGCGAAAGCTGTTTTGCTCATAGGTTGCAAAAAGAGTATATTTTTGCTTTGAATTTGTACGTTCACTGAGAAACTAGTCCCAATGCTATACAGTGTTAGAAAAGTACTGCCCAGACACTACAAGACTACCAATATCTATCAAATTTTTTGCCACAAATAAGAAAAAAAGAAAATCTGAAGGTTCTTTTTTCTTTTGATTTTAAAATACGGATCTAAAATTTTCTCAATCTCATCATTATTGCTGTGAGTACTTCACTGTTTACGCACAGTTTCACAGTTCAAACAGGTATTACTCCGCAACCACTCAAGCAATTTGCACTAAAACTACAACATTAATTTACAACATATGTCCTTTTAGTTTATGTGAACAAACTAAACAAATAATTCGATAATTGTTGACGAAAAAATCAAATGTTGAACGGTTTTTAAAAACGTCATTTTTCCTACTTTGCGACGTCACTGCAAACAGTATACTGCATCAATTTTGATGAAACTTGGCGAAAAAACTTGCCTCTACATAATTTTCTCAAAATATACAAGAACGAATGCGTCTATTCTTCTTCAAAAATGTTTTACAGTTACGCAAAATCGACTGCTTTCGCGACACTACCCCCTTAAGCCGTTTCGAATGACGTGCTGCACATGCGAATCGGTGAAAACAGTGAAAAGTTACGTGCATACTGCATATATAAACTTGGAAATACGGGATTTTAATTTCTTAATAGCTGAGGTTATTTTAGCACAGCTAGGTACGTGCGTACGTTGATATACCACCACGGAGTCAAATGACTCCGTTACATAAATGGCGCAAATTTGACTTACCAATTCAAACTGGACTGACTCCGGAGTCGGAGTCACTTGATAGATACTCCGGAATCAAGTGACTCCGACTCCGCTGTGACGCCGGAGTCTGTAGCGAGTAAATCTGGTCGGTACTGTATGTGAGCAATTGCAAGCTCATATGTGTAGGTTGATGTCATAAGTGTCGGCTATAAGTTATTTGCCCACAGGCCTAAACGCGTCTAATTCCGTGTTCTTATGTGCATTTCTAGTCATTTAGTACTAGTTAGTATTCGGGTAATGTGTCAATGTAATGTAATCAATCATCAGGTACGATATCTTAAAATAGTGGTCACAGTGGGTTGCGGATCGACTTGTAAAGCGCGGGTTAGGTTATCCTGGAGTTGGTTTGGTTCTCGGGTAGAAAATTTGGAAACTAGTAGATCCATGGGTGAGGTTTTTTTCCAATTATCGCCACGGACTAAGGTAGACATCTCGGTGACTTGCTGCAAGAACTGGGCTACATAAGGTACATATATCATTTATAATTAAGATATATGTATTTAAAGCATAATTCTGGGAAATATATTCTACCAAAACCGCAGAGCCCAAAACGGCATAAAATGGCGAAAATTTTGCATTTTGAACATCTGATTTTAAAAAAATGCATCAGTTACCAATTTTATTCCTAAATTTCACAACGAAATTAAAAGTGACAGCATAAACACACAAGTAGGTTCGATTCATAGGTACATCACTACCACTTAGCAGTCCATTTTAACATGCCATGAACAACTTTTATTGTTAAAAAATGCTAAAAAAACAAGAAAAACAGCATTATTGGCATCGCTACATATGCTGCTGCACTAGGGATTACGGTAGCTTGATTGTAGGCGGAGCTAAAGACTGCTGCAATGTGATTGGCTGTTGACTTTGAAAAGAGGTCCCATTTGGGTACCTGGGTCCCGTTTGGGTAGCTGGGTCCCTTTTGGGTACCCCCAACAGCCAATCAGATTCGTTGGGGTCCCATTTGGGTACTTGGAGGGCCCATTTGGGTACCTGGGTCCCGTTTGGGTACCTGGGTCCCGTTTGGGTACCTGGAGGGCCCATTTGGGTACCTGCAGGGCCCGTTTGGGTACCAGGTACCCATTTGGGACCGGGTCCCGTTTGGGACCCTTTTTGGCCGTTATTGTGCAACGCATCTACCGCGCTGCCAAGCTGGCCGATGGGAAGAGTGTCATACTCTTCCCATTATGTACTCTTGGTAATAACAATACAAGGTTCTGGCATTTTCTATATCTATACGAAACAACACGGGGTTTTGCAATTTTTGCTGCCTCAGCAAGATTCTAAATCTCAATTTGAGAGTATTTGAAGACAATATTTGCCATAAGTAGTATAGGATGGACGATACGTGCTGGAAGACGCTGAGGCTTGGTGGAGTGGTGCTCATCCCACCCCCTTCGGAAGGGGTGGGATGACTTGCACTCCACCAAAATGTCAGCCTCACTAGTCACGTTGAAGGGGGTGGGGGTAATTGCACTCCACCAAAGTTCACCCTCACAAGCTACGTTGAAGGGGGTGGGGCAAATAATTACAGTCCACCAAAATAAAATGTCAGCCTCTCGAACTTTGAGACTTGATATTGATAACTTTACTAATACTTGTCCGATTGACCTAAAGTTGATGTCTACACCTAGGTTCTCGACCATGCCGCGTTCAATGGCACCGGACTCGAGGCCATATTACGTGTCTTTGACACGTTACTGACTTGTAGATTACCTAACTTTGCTATTACTGGTCCAAAAATTGACCTTAGTGTTTACAGCTGGGTCATGGACCATGGCCAGTTTAATGGTACTAGTGCCAAGCTCATATCACGTGACTGTAGTACTGTAGACTGACTGTAGTATTTCATATGAAGCATTTTGCGCAGCCCGAACCTATGAGTGGGGGTTATGAGGGAAAAACTGAAGTTTGGATGCGTAGATATGGTCAAATTGACTGGAAATATTTCTTTGTGCGTCAAGCCATATATAAGCTGTCACTTTATAATTTTATGTACAAGTAGCCTACACATGCAGCATTTACGAAAATACATATGAGTAAGAATCACCATCGCTGAGAGCAAGGTTTTTTGCGGACCACAGTGCGGACATCCGCAATTTTTTTGAGTCGTCCGCAATTTTTTCCAGCCGTCCGCAATGTGTCCGCATCCCGAAATTCCTCAAAAGGAAAAATTTTTCTTGTGGTCCCTACTTGGTTTATCCCACTCCCAAAAAAATTTTCCGGCACGCCCCCAATGGACCAAATTTACATTAAAATTTCAAAAATTTTCCTTCGAGGGTTGTATGTATATACCTTCTAATTCATCACAACTATATATCAGGGGCGGTCCCCGTGGGGGAGCGGGGGGCGGCGGCCGCCTCCCCCGAAATTTTTTACGACTGAAATTTCACTCTTTGCTTTTTGTTGCCCGGCCGAAAAAAATTTTCGATACGTCTCCAATTGACCAAATTTCGCCTAAAAATAAAAAATTCGCTAAATTTTTTTCCTGGGGGCTGCCGCCCCCAGACTCGTGCGATTCTGTGGCCTACTATTTCTTGTTCTTATCTTTCATCAACGTCTATGCATGTATACCCAAGTACATTGGCCTGCATTTGCATGTCTACAAGAGCAAGGTTTTTTTTGGGCAAAATACGTGGCAAATGCTCAAGATTTTGAAATTTTACTCACCAAAATTGAAATTCTGCTCACCGCTCTGAAGGGACCCTCCTTTGGTTTTTATGGTCGGCTGGAAAAAATTTCCGATAGGTCTCCAATTAACAAAATTTGGCCTAAAAATAAAAAATTTACCCAAATTTTTTTTTGGGGGCTGCCGCCCCCAGACCCCTGCAACTCTTTGGGTTAGTGTTCCTTGCTTTTGTGTCGCATGAAAGCATATACATGTGCATATTGTTGCATTGTGCACTATGTAATTGCTTAATACACTGTATAGTGTATCCTTTTTGTTGTTTTATTGTCACAAAAAATGACAATTTTACTTGACATGACAAAGTACAGTTTTTAAAGTCAAAAAATTTCGGAAAGTTGCAGATTTGCTAGCTTCTGGAACCTTGCCGGCCCATTATTTTTGTAATTTTCGTTGTTTCGAGCTCCAATTTTATGTTCGATGCTGCTGTAGTCAAAAACTAGCAGTGTTTTTGACCGAAAAATGTTAATACGTGTCGTTTTTTGCCTTAAAATAGCAATTAAGGGGGTAGTGTCGCGAAAGCAGTCGATTTTGCGCGACTGTATAGTGGTGCGGGGAAAAAAACCCAACGCGTTTTGCGGGTAAAAAACCCTAGTGCTTCCTGGCCGAACCTTACGACATAGGACCGTTTTGAGTACGTAGGTGGAAAGCGCATCCCAAACTTACTTACCACACCAATTTCTGTGCAGTTTTGAGGCCTGTAGCATTTTTTTATAAAATTTCAAAATTTTGCATGTTGAAAAATTTCAAAGTGACAAAATTTTCCAAATTTTTGACTTGTCATAATTTTTCACAAAATCACTTTTGGCCAACGTTGTTTGCACTTTTCAAGAGAGTTACCTTTCCTCTATACTTCTGAAGCTCAAAAACAGTGATAAACGTTGTGGTTTATAGTGGTGCGGGAAAAAAAACCCTATTTTCAACTTTTCGGGTCGTCCTGTGCGCCACATAATCGGATCCATTAATGCTCGCGGCTGTTATAACGGCCATCTTTCGCCTAACTGTTGCACTAATAAAATGGATTGTAACTACTCACGTTTCTGAGTAATGAGTCTCGAAACCTCCGGGAAGAAAACCCTATGCGGGAAAAAAACCCTAATGCGGGGAAAAAAACCCTATCACTTTTTCTGGTTGTTCTATTAGCAGGGAGTATAAACACAATTTCATCGTGTTCTACAACTCTTAGACTAAAAAGTTTTGGAGTGTTCTGCAGTATGGACTAAAAAAACCGTTTCTCCGACATCCATGTGACTCACAATGATTCTTCAAAAATCGAGCCTTTTTGGCAGAAATGACTTCTGCCCAAATATGCAAATAATGATAAATTGTGAAAAGTCTAGACACTTATTTTCAAATCAAAAGAAAAACGAACCTTTAATTTTCTTTTTTCTTATTTGTCGCAAAAAATTGTTCGTCCACACATTGTGTGTACTTCACAAGCTGGCCAATCTGATATCTAGCTTGATTTTTCGAACCTTTATGTCCCTATTGTGTGATGTCTGGCTTACTAATGACGATTGGTCCAAGATATTTGTCAATATTGATAGTGTGGTGTCTGGCAGTAATTATTTGATACTATACAGCGTTGGACTAGCTTTTCATTGAATGTACTACTTCAAAACATAAAGTTCTATTTTCACAGCCTATGAGCAAAACTGCTTTCGCGACACTACCCCCTTAAGTGCATTTTAACGCATTTCAATAAAATCGAAACGTCATTCCCCCCCGACATTTTTTTCTGGCTACGCCACGGCCTCTAGAGGTATAAAAACGCGTATATTTGCTTCTATATAGGCGAAGAAAACGCATTTACAGTTTGCACAGAAAAATAAAATTTTGCACACTAAAATTAAAATTTTGCACAATTATGCTCACAAAATTTTTTGAAAAAAAACCCTGGCACAAAGAGAAATCCTAACATAGATGCATGAATTTGGCCGACTGTCCGCAGAAAAATTTATCCGTCCGCAAAAAAATTTGGCCGTCCGCAAAGTATCCGCACTTCGGATTTTCAAAAAAAACCCTGGCTGAGAGAAAATATTGATGCATACATGAGATATATACTGTCAAAAAAGTGAAAATTTCAAAAATGTCATTTTTGAGAGGCCATTGTTAAAAAACGACAGTTTCAGACGGAACTGTCTTGCCTACATTTGTTTGGTATCAAGGGCTATAACATATGTAAAAATGAAGTGAATCGGAGAAAGTCGATTTTTCAAGTCAATCACAATTGGTCGATTATCTCAGAAAGCGAGTCACATATTATATATATATATATATATATATATATATATATATATATATATATATATATATATATATATATATATATATATATATATATATATATATATATATATATATATATATATATATAAATATAAATATATATATATATATATATATATAAAAAATATATATATATATATATATATATATATATATATGTATATATATATATATACATAGGGTTGTTAATTGCCATGGCAAAAATTCCGGGAATTTTTGCCATGGCAAAAATTAGTGGCAAAAATCGTGGCAAAAATATGGCAAAAATTCCTTTACTTGCCAAAACGTATTTTTGTGAAATTCTATGCAGTTTCGCTACTTGTGTGCTATCTAAAGGCGTCTGTTAAGCAAAATATGACAAATGAAAACACATAGGGGGCCGGAAATAACAGTTGTTTGAGGGGTGTGAAAATCAATTTTTGTCTCAAGAAAAATGTTCACTGTTTTTCGAATCGCGGGAAAGTGCCATGTCAAATGCATAGCAACAGAGTTCAAGCGATGTGAGTGGCAGTTATACGATATATATTAGGTTAGCCTCGGAATTTAGAAAAACCGTTTAGCAGTGTTATGACCATACGAGTACAAACTTCTTAAACTTCAGAACGTAAATATCATTCATGTTTTATATCTTACAGAATCTGAGTCAAAAACATGTTGATTTTGTTACCAAAAACAGCTTGATGATTAACACTAGTTTCCAGTAAACTGAGAGGTATCAAGCAGCTACACACTACTGAACTCTTCTTCGATTGCCAACACGGAGATGACTTTCAATTGGCAAAAGGCATATAATTTTTCAATGTGTTAGCGCTCTTAGGTCACCATCGCAGATTTACTAAAATTTACACAATCACTAATCGCATCAAAAAATATATACATAACAGCATACATGTAACAGCACCGAAATTTTGGGTACCCCTCCCCCCCCTTGGTGGGACCCTCCTCCCCTGCGTCAACTCATTTTTGACACCCCTCCCTCCGCAAAATGACGCAATTTTTACCTTTTGTGACCAAAAAACACCGATTTTGACAATTTTTGGCGAAAATTTCAGTAAAAATCGCTTACATTTGACAAAAAAATGCTAATTTTTTTCTATTTTTAGCCAAAATTTTACTCCCGCTGGGACCCTCCCCTTTGTTACCCCCCTGGAGAGACACCCCCTCCCTCCCCCGGGACCGAATTTGGGGGGGTCTTACCACCCCCATCCCCCCCAACTACATGTATGCATGACAGTGTCTTATTCTCGTACTCGTACACAAGCAGTCAGACTTTCCTCTGCTGTAGCTAAGCGTAGGTGGAAAATGTGGGACGGCCAATCAGCGCGTAGCTTCTGCGCTTCCGCCTTGCACAATTTAGTACATCGTCGCTGACAGCTTTTTGGGTATATATACGTGGTAAAAAAGCGATAAAAGCACAAAACAAAACTCAAAAGTTCAATACCGTGGACTGTGGACACATAAAGACGTAAACTACCGGGTCAGTTACAGCGCATTTTTAAAACAATATGTTGAATAGGTTGTTACGCAATACGCATATATATATGTAAAGTCTTTACGTGATTGATGAACATGACCTTTCTATTCCTGAGCGTAGAGGCAGGACTCGTCTATACGTAACCGAGGGTGCATATGAATGATTTGAGGTACCAGGTAGATACTGCCGAAAGCATCGATCGGAATTTACATCAAATGTTGTGCAAAATATGCTGTATTACATCAAGAAATAAAACAGGAAAAAATATTTTTCGTTCGAAATTTTTTAAAAAACTGACCAAATTTTACACAAAAATGTAGAAAAATATCAGAAATTTTGGCAAAAATGGCAAAAAGTAGTGGCAAAAATGGCAAAAATTGATGGCAAAAATGGCAAAAATTGATGACAAAAATTTTGGCAAAAATGACAAAAATTATGGCAAAAATTGACAAGAATTAGTGGCAAAAATTCCAAAAATGGTGCCTGGCAAAAATGGCAAAAACATTTTTGCCATTTGCCATTTTTGCCAATTCACAACCATACACGTATATATATATATATATATATATATATATATATATATATATATATATATATATATATATATATATATATATATATATATATATATATATATATATATATATAATATATATATATAATATATGTATATATATATACACGTTTCGGGTGTAGGCTATCGAGGTAAAAAAATTTCTAAAAAAAGGCAACCTTGTAAAAAAGGTTGCTCAATTCCATTCATTATACATTCCTAATATATTATGTCACGTCTACTGCAAAGTGAGCAATTAACCTTGACGATTCATTCTTTCTAAGTAGAATTACCACAGCCAAAATAAAATATATGATAAACATATGCGAAAAAAGTCAAAATGGCATCGTTAGCGTGTAAAGACCATCAGTGACGCTTTAGCTTGAGTATGATCCTGTCAAGTAAACGAAGCAATCACACAAACTTACCACAATATTTACATTTTTTTAAAATTACATATCATTTTGTGGAAAGTGACATAAAATTGGTTAAACAATCACCGACGTTACAGTTATTTACAACTCACAACCATACATGTACACGAGGTCTCGGTCTGCGGGTGGGGCTTGTCCCAGAATTTTTGAAATTTTGGGGGGCTTGTCCCGAGTTATCGGCGGCTTGACTGAACAAAAACGCAAAAATTTCAAATTTGTGCTAAAAATTAAATTTTCGGCAAAATTTGGCCTTTTTTGGACGTTTTTTTGCTTTTTGCTTCTTTTGAAGCATTTTACGGAGATCTGGGGCAATTTTAGAGTGTTCAGGCACCTTTCTTGGAGTGGGGCTTGTCCCGGTCGGTCAAATGTGAGGGGGGGGCTTGTCCCGGAATCTCAAATCTAAGGGGGGCTTGCCCCAGCCATGTACATCTCTGCTCACAACAAGACATGAAAAAAGCAACGAAAACTACGCTAACATAATGTGTACAATTAAATTACAAACACCTACAATATCACACCTAACCGCAGCTGCAATTATCTCAGCCGCCCATCAATATACTATAGCCTGTTAGATCGCATGCAAATAGCCCAGATTAATATCGGCAAAAAATAGCGAAACTTCTTTGATATACATACCAAATCGAGTTCCCACGGTATGGCAAACTGAAGCCAATTGGATCTCGACAGTGTCCAGTCGATCGATCGATTGGAGTGGGGGTTTTTTTTGGGTTTCGAAAAAATTCACAAACCACAATTCACCAGGCAGCTGCCGATTTTTGGAACCTTTCAGAAATTCTAAAAACAGCACAACAAACATGACTAAATAATAATTCTCCAATTGATCATGGTCGATAAACTAACTACTATTGTACATCGTACTAACTAAATACATATAGAACTGTGCATTCAAGATTTTACAAAAATTCCAATAGATATGTCTCATCAAAACCGGTTTGTTTATGTTGACACATTATCTGTGTTTACCTAACGCAATTTTTCGAAAATTTGGGAGCTAAGCGCAAATGTATATACACACATGTATAAATTCGCTGCTCTACTGGGCAGTGAGCACTAACCCTCCAAAACGTCCTTTCGCACAATGAACGGAGCCGGCATATTGTCACAATAAATGCATTGTTCCGGGACAAATCGTATCCTTCAATCAGCCTATAGCCGTAGGCACGCATGGAGCTCTGATACCAGCCGATCAGCCAGTGCCCGCTTTCATTGCGATGTGAGCCCGAGACCGCCACTGAGCCAGAACTTTCGACCATCCGAACCAGACGATTCAGATCCGCGAATTCGTCCACCGAAATAAAGAGTCTTGGACCAGCAGGACAAATTTGGTACGGGTTTCTGGCATAACGGATGGCAGGGAAGTCAGCCAATTGTCTAAAAGAGACACTGGAACTTATATACACACTGACTTAAGAGGGAAGACTTAGCTTAACTTAAAGGAAGAGGGAACAACATAACTTGACCGATTCTCTGAAATTCAAAACCATACATATATACGTCAACACATTATTTATTAAAATAGCAGTAAATATTTCGATAAATTTAAAAACAAAAATTATATTTTCATCAATTTTGTATTATACAATATCATATGTTTTGGCTGCGCAAATATTAAGCTTACACAGTTCTTGAAATATTCCAATTCAGTATTGGTAAGCAAATAATCAACATGGACCAATGTTTATAAACGGAAAGAAGTGCTCTGGGAATTGTTAAGCATACGTAATAACAATACATGGTTCTGGTATTTTCTATATTTATAAGAAACAGCACGAGGTTTTGGAATTTTTGCTGCCTGAGCACGATTCTAAATATCAATTTGAGGGTATTGGAAGATATTTGCCATAAGTAGTATAGGGTGGACGAGACGTGCTGGAAGAGGCTGAGGCTTGGTGGAGTACTGCTCTTCCCACCCCCTTCCGATGACTTGCACTCCACCAAGATGTCAGCCTCACCAGTCACGTTGAAGGGGGTGGGATGACTTGCACTCCACCAAAATGTCAGCCTCACTTGTCACGTTGAAGGGGGTGGGGGTAATTGCACCAAAATGTCAGCCTCTCGAACTTTGAGACCTGGTGACTTATACTACTTATGGCAAATATTATCTTCAACTACCCTCAAATTGAGATTTAGAATCGTGCTCAGGCAGCAAAAATTCCAAAACCCCGTGTTGTTCCTTATAGATATAGAAAATGCCAGAACCTTGTATTGTTATTACGTATGCTTAACGCTTAACAATTCCCAGAACACTTCTTTCCGTTTATAAACATTGGTCCGTGTTATAATTATTGTTTTTAAATTTGTTGAAATATACAGTGCTATTTTTACAAATAATGTGTTGACGTATATATGTACCATGTACGTATATAGTTGCTGCATGAAGCTGTAAGTTTTAACCCATCACTAGGTAATTATATTGTAAAAATACTGTAAAATGGCATGATTACGCCCATGGTTCTGAATTTCAGAGAATTGGTCAAGTTATGTTGTTCCCTCTTCGTTAAAGTTAAGTCTTCCCTCTTCAGTCAGTGTGTATATAAGTTCTAGTGTCTCTTTTAGACAATTGGCTGACTTCCCTGCCATCCGTCGTGCCAGAAATACGTACCAAATTTGTCCTGTTGGTCCAAGACTCTTTGATTTGGGTAGACGAATTAGCGGATCTGAATCGTCTGATTCGCACCAAATTTGTCCTGCTGGTCCAAGACTCTGTGGTTCGAGTGGAGGAATGCGCGGATCTGAATCGTCTGGTTCGCATGGCCGAAAGTTCTGGCTCAGTGGCCGTCTCGGCCTCACATCGCAATGGAAGCGGGCACTGGCTGATCGGCTGCTATCAGAGCTCCATGCGTGCCTACGGCTATAGGCTGATTGAAGGATACGATTTGTCCCGGAACGCTCGCATTTATTGTGACTATATGGCGGCTCCGTTCATTGTGCGAAAGGACGTTTTGGAGGGTTAGTGCGCACTGCCCGGTAGAGCAGCGAATTTATACGTGTGTGTATATACATTTGTGTTTAGCTCCCAAATTTTTGAGAAATTGCGTTAGGTAAACAGAGATAGTGTCAACAAAAACAAACCGGTTTTGATGAGACATATTTATTGGAATTTTTGTAAAATCTTGAATGCACAGTTCTGTATATATTTAGTTAGTACGATGTGATGTACAATAGTATTTAGTTTATCGACCATGATCAATTGGAGAGTTATTATTTAGTCATGTTAGTTGTGCTGTTTTTAGAATTTCTGAAAGGTTCCAAAAATCGGCAGCTGCCTGGTGATTTGTGGTTTGTGAATTTTTTCAAAACCCTTGTGTTGTGGTGGTGATTCCTACTGCAGAGGCAATAACTTTGAATTAAGTAAAATAAGCTGACAGCTGCGCAAGTTCGGTCTCAGTAGATTTTGCAAGCCGAAACCTCAAAAGGTCATCTCAAAGTAGTCAGTAATATGGGCAGACGATTTCCCTAGCACCAACTGACGGATATGTTTAGCCACTTTTCCTTCAAAAGCTGTTCGAACTTGTTGAATAGAAATGCGTGTTGTTGTTGAATAGAAGGTGAAGCGAGAATATATTGGTTGGCTGTAAACTATTCAGCAAGCTCAGCCTGCTTACAAAGTTACAATCAACACCCCGAGCGTGCGTACTTATTAAGAACACTGTTTGCATATCTAATCTCTTGGGGGGTTTTTATAGCTACTAAACTGTACGATTGGCCAACTGTACACGTCTTGTGTGCATTATGCAATCATGGTACATTTTCTAATTTTGAGAATCAGAAGCTTCCAATACGTAGATTAGTCTATGTTATGTTCATTACCAAAAGTAGAATATTGCATAATGTATGAAGTAGGATTACATTATATATGAAGTGTGAAATTGCATTTTGTACTGGTTACGCAACCTAATTTTAAGACTAGACAATAACTGTGTCCCTTACCTAAACTGTTTTGGCTTAAAAGCGATCAGAAATTAAAGCTATGCTTAGCATATTATATACGTAGTATATAATGTGTGTGTAGTAGTCAGGGACGGATCAGGCGGCTGAGTCGGGGGGTGCGCAAAGTTTTTAGTAACATTTTTTAAAGAGTAAAATTTTTTCAATGTAACAGCCCTAACAGCTGATTAGCTCATCTGACTGCTACTACCAGTATTAGCCAATTAGCTGTTAAGGCTGTTACACTTCGATCTACGACTACGACTGTGAGCTACGACTAGTCTAGTTACCGATCCCAAGTATCCTCAGCCATCTTTTCAACTGTTACATTTGGTAGCAGAGCTTGGACCGAGTTTGCTTCTAGATATATAGTTGGCTACGGAAGACCGGGAGATTCCCGACTGCCAGCGGTATGTTCGGTTGAGTTCCGAGATATGTACTACTGATCGGGCATTCCCCGACTACCGCCCAGGTTGTTTCGGTTGAATCCTGAGACGCGTGCCACCAGAAGACCCCGGGATTCCGGCCTCTCCTGATGGGGAAAGAAGTGTAACAGCCTTAACAGCTGATTGGCTGATACTGGTAGAAGTCAGATGAGCTAATCAGCTAGTATATAAAGTAGTTATAACAGCAATTGCTGTGCTGGGCTGATAGTTCAGTTGGTTGAGCGCGGGGCATCAGGTGAGCTACGACTAGTCTAGTTACCGATCCTAAGTATCCCCAGCCATCTTTTCATACAGACATTACATTCAGACTGCAAAAAACCAAAGACTGGGGGACCCTTGTGTACAATTTCTTTTTTGACAAATTCCGGGGTGGCGGCCGTTCCGCCAATCTCCCCTTCTAGATCCGTCACTAGTGAGCGCATTATATCAGCGTGTTTATGTCGGTAAAGATATTACAAACCTGCAAATTTATGCTTTAGCAACGAATTCTAAACTATTTATTAGAATGAATATATATATATATATATATATATATATATATATATATATATATATATATATATATATATATATATATATATATATATATATATATATGCATTTGCATTTGCATGTCTACACGAGCATATTATGTTGCATTTAGTTGTATAATACACTGTCTTCTGTCTGATGTGACGTTCCCATCACGTGTTTCCCACCATCTTGTCGGAAAAAATATCTGATACGGCTCCAGTTGACCAAATTCAACCTAAAAATTGAAAAATTTTTCATTTTTTCCTGGGTACACCGCTGGTTTTTACTACGAACAGACTCAATTCATTGCCCTTGATATGGCTGCGACTATAACAAATTAGCGTAAAGCTGAAAAACGCTATTATAAAATGTCAAAAATGTTCTTCAGACCTCCGCCCCCTCCTTGAAATTGAAGTCTGAGACCGCCAGTGATATATATATATATATATATATATATATATATATATATATATATATATATATATATATATATATATATATATGTATATATATATGTATATAGTATATGTATATATTATATGGTTTTTGTGGATGCGTATGTTTTGGGTTGCATAGAATCTTTATGGGAATATGCAGGGGGGGATTAGTAATTTTAGTAGAGAAGGAATTTCTGAAAAAGTTGACAAAGTTTATCGAAAATTCAGAAAATTTCACCAGTAGCATAGCAAGGATCAGGTTAGGGACCGGACAACCTAACTGTTCGCTGGAGGTGGGTCTGATGCTTTGCGACTTAAGTACGAACCTTAAGTACGAACCACGACCAGGATATCCATGGATATCCATGGACTCTTGTTTATTTTTTCCTGATGAAGTTCTTTCTCCACCTATCCCTCCTTTTGCTACGCCATTGAATTTCACCCACTAGTCAAAGACTGAACTATATCTAAGAAACATTTGACATTGCAGAATCTTCAAAACAGAAAAGTTACTGATTATTCTAAAAAATTGTCAATTTTAATTACTTGTTGAATATATTTAGTTTTTCTTCTCGCAAGGCTATGCACATGTGAGTGTGCGTTTTCAAAAACACTCAAATTTAGGCTAAGGTTTGGATTGTATTTAGGCTTAGGCCTAAGTCCATAGTTCCTATCAAATTTGATTTACGCTTTGACTGAGGCTTAGTTTTGTACTTCTGCAATTCATATGTTTATGTCCACAGCCTTGCACGAACAAAATCTGTGTGTTGTATATGGTGAAATTCATCCGAAAAGGCAGTGAAATTATTTTTAAAAAAATTCAATTATTTACAAACTGGTTGAAATTATACGATTTTTACTTAAATTTCTTGTAAATTTCGACTCAAAATGCGAATTCGACAAGCAGGCACAGAAAAAGTTGCAAGTTGAAAAAGTGCATGTCTACTACGTTTAAAAAAGTAAACATGGACAATTTTCATAATTGTATCCTGTGTTTTGTGCACCCATCAAGCAACTTCGGGGGCGATTAGAATATTAGTTCAATTATAAAAAATTGATGCATATTCAGACGTAAATAATATGATTCACTCTTGATCCCTCCACCAAAGACATCGAAACTTCATAAAATTTTCATAAATTAGTAGGAGAAATGGAGCTATCCTGCATATAACATTTTCAATTAATTGTAAATCACATTATCACATGTCACTATATTAATTCAATGGCGTTAGAGTTAAAGTCTGACCAAAAAATGCTGGACCCTGAAGGCGTAGTTTTAATTTGACTGATCCGTAAGAGCTAACCCCATGAACCCATATATCAATCGAAAGCTCTTGGCGAGATGAATGCGTTCCCGTAGTTAGTTCCGGTCTATCTCCGGTCACCGGAAAAAATACCGGAAAAAATCGAGTTTGAGCAAACCGTAATAGCTACTACCACATGTTTGGTATCAATCGAAAGCTCTTGATGAGCTAAGGTCATTTCCGGTGTCATATCCGGTCTATATCCGGTCACCGGATACTTAAGCTAAAAAATCTGTTTTCAGCTTTTCGTTGCAGATAGAATGCTAAATCCAATAACAGTTCGAGAACACGTAATAAAGATGTTTTACTGATAATTTCATGCTTTTATGTCTAATGTTCGGTCAGTTATAGGCGATTTCCGGTTTTTTCCCAACCGGATATAAACTTGTTCCAGAGTCCGGCTTTACGCAGTATGGTCATGTAGGGTATCATTCGAAAGGTCTCAGCGAGTAGATGTTGAATATGCTAAAAATTCCTGTCTATGTCCGGTCACCGGATGTAAAATCAGCAAAAACCGGTTTTGTCACTTAGGCACATCCGGTGACCGGAATTTTTGTAATATGCATTAATATCATTGTTCTAATCCTACACTGAAAGTTTCATGCCTCTACCTCTTCAAAAACATTCAAAAATGAAAATGGGGTACAATAGGGCATATCCGGTTGGTCTAGTTAACCGGAAACATGCGATAAATCAACTTTTAGTAACGGTAGAGGCATGAAACTTTCAGTGTAGGATTAGCACAATGATATTAATGCATATTACAAAAATTCCGGTCACCGGATGTGCCTAAGTGACAAAACCGGTTTTTGCTGATTTTACATCCGGTGACCGGACATAGACCGGAATTTTTAGCATATTCAACATATACTCGCTGAGACCTTTCGAATGATACCCTACATGACCATACTGCGTAAAGCCGGACTCTGGAACAAGTTTATATCCGGTTGGGAAAAAACCGGAAATCGCCCATAACTGACCGGACATTAGACATAAAAGCATGAAATTTTCAGTAAAACATCTTTATTACGTGTTCTCGAACTGTTATTGGATTTAGCATTCTATCTGCAACGAAAAGCTGAAAACAGATTTTTTTAGCTTAAGTATCCGGTGACCGGATATAGACCGGATATGACACCGGAAATGACCTTAGCTCATCAAGAGCTTTCGATTGATACCAAACATGTGGTAGTAACTATTACGGTTTGCTCAAACTCGATTTTTTCCGGTGACCGGAGATAGACCGGAACTAACTACGGGAACGCATTCATCTCGCCAAGAGCTTTCGATTGATATGTGGGTTCATGGGGTTAGCTCTTACGGTTCAGTCAAAATAAAACTACACCTTCAGGGTCCAGCATTTTTTGGTCAGACTTTAGTATATATGGGTGCAACATATACTAATACTAGGATGTCAGTAGTGCAATGCAGGATCTACCAGACCATTACTGTTGCAGGCGACTCGTCAGTGGAGCTGCTAGACAGTAATTTGCTTTGGAGTATAGAGCAAAATAAAAATAAATTAGATTTTTAATGTGAAAGTTTAGTTTCGTCGCCTCCTGCCTAATCTCAAGTGAGGTTTATTAGTTAGTAAAACATAAAAGTTGTAGAAGCTTTGCATTAGCTACGCCGAATTTGCCGTGGAAATTCTTTTTATTGCTAATGCGGATACAACGCTCTTTTAATTTACGCTTACTGTATCCTTTGTCCAACAATTTAGGTGTAATCATTTTTGTTCGTTCCACGAAATCCAGAAGTGACTAGACAGATTATGATATCGTGTAATTTTATTAGTAAAAGTATTATATGCACCAGAAGCTTAGATGTTGCCATCCAAATGCGGTCAGGATATAGTAGTGAATTTAAAATTGTCGCGTTTATCGAAATGTACACAATTTAGTTATTCTTTGATGACGATTATCATATCTAGTACGTCAGCGGTTTTATTGTCTGTGTTAACTTTGTTAAGTGTCAGACTATTTGGATAAACGTCTTCATAGCAGGTTTCAAAACTATCGTCATCGTTGAATAGCGTAATATCATCAATATATCGATATACCCACTGTAATTTTGATCGTTTGACGTAATCTTTGTTCTTAATTAGATTCTTTACGTATTTGATCTCATACGCGAAAAGCACTAGATTAGCGATGAAAGGTCCCAAATTAGTGCCCATGGGTATACCGATTATTTGTTTAAGTAATACATTACCACAAGTGAAGTAACTGTTATCAATTGTCCATTTTGTTAGGTCAAACATTTTGTCTGTGTCCACATCTATCCCAGATGTTGAGTTTTTATACCAGTTTGCAGTTTGCACTGTTCCTGTGCAGGGACAGTCTGCGATTTTGGTTGAATGCCATAGGCAATATGTATTTGATGCTTTTTTTCGATTTCTGAATGTACCAAATTAGTGTAAAGTTTGCCGAAGTCGAAGGTATTAACGCTGGTGGCTGAGTGGTATCGATTGATTTCCTGAATGTTTTTCAAAAGTTTCTGATTATTGCTAATAATCCAGAAAGGGTTAATATTCCAGTAGTTCTTCAGGCAAAATTTACAATAATTTTCAATTCGTCTTAATATAAGTTTGTATCCTTGTGAAATTGCAATGGAAATTGCTTTAGTGCAAGATTTTGTGCTTGAAATTATAGTTCTGAAACCAGTAGGATTTTTATGAAATTTGGGTATAATTTGGATAAAGGGTAATTTTTTATTCTCAGCGTCCACAGGGAAACCAAAATCTTCTGATTCTTTGGACAATTGATTTATAATTTGATTATTGTTTACGTTACCGATGGTAAAGTAGATGTGATTATTGCTTACAGAAATGCCAGTTTCTTCAAGAATTTTGAAAATGTAGAACTTTTTGCAAACAATTGCGAAATTTTGGGCGGCCTTATCGGCCACTGTAAAAACGAATTTTTCTTGTAATTTCTTAATTTTTTTCTTTAATTTGTTTCAAGTTCAATCCATGCGAAACCGAAGTTTGTTTTGTTAGAACAACCGAATTCAATCTTTTCAAAATTTCGTTTTTCCATTCAGAAATTTCGTAGCTAGCTACGTTATATTTATTGCAGATTTTTTCGCAGTATTCATTAATACCTTTAGAAAAAGAATCTATTGCCTCTTGCAGGTTATACTTCGATGGAATTCGGTACTTTGTTCCTTTCTCAATTAAACTTTGAATTTCGTGGTCATCAGTTACTCTGGCATCGCCAGTAACTATATGGTCATGATGATTGTCCGCGAATATAGAATTTGAACATTCACAGGTGACGTTACTGTCCTAGCCAATTTTTAACATCTAGATCTTGAATGGTTTGTCTGTAGTTGAAAAACAGAGAGGAAATAGTTAATAATACATATGAGAAAATTATCATACGTTTCGCATTTTCCAAAGGGATTGACTTGGGCCATAATTTACTAGTAATTTCAGAATCCTTTATAATTTTATTGAATGGTTGGCACAGGTCGTCACATGCTTTATTGCAAAATTTTATTAGAATTTTCGGCTTTTTGATTTGATTCTTAATGGAAAATTGCTCTTTTTTGTTTTCTAATTTATATCGACAGATGTCCAAAAACAATGCGTTTTGGTTCGTCTAGAACAGAATCAAATAATTTAAGGTGTAATGCTGCTAGAGACTTTCTGTTAAGTCTCATCATCAGTGGTATTGCGTCGAAATTCAATACAATTGTTATTGAGTTCCGACATAAAGTTATCAATGAATGTATCTATATCGATGCATTCTTTTTTCTCAGATCTTCTTCGTCTGTTACCACGTTTGTGGCTGTATCTGACGTTTTTCGAGAAGATGCTGTATATCGATTTGTCGATATTTTCTGATCGCACCTTATCGTTCATACCATATGGGTATGTAGTTTTCAATTTTTTGATCCAGAAATCTTCTCTTTCTAATCTCAAACTTTTTGCAATTGTCTCATCATTGCAATCAAATTTTTTCAATAATTTTGATATAATATTTACTGCAGTTACCTTTAGCAAAATGTTCTAAATGTTCTCGAATGAGTTTGCATCCTCTTGACTCAGAATTTTCTATATTCCTTCTGTGTTCTCCGAAACGTTGTTTCAGAGTACGTTTTGTCTCCCCAACGTATTGAAAGTTGCAGTTTAAGCAAGGGAATAGATAAATCAAAATTGAGGCGTTGCAGTCCAAAAAATTACTATAAGTTGACTAATCCGTGTATACTAGTTTATCAACTTTGGGTACAGCGGACTCTAGAGACCCTTATTGCTGGAGGCCGAGTGGCCGGCCGGTATGCCGCGAACCGGTCGTTATAACCCTCGTGTGGCAACCAGTCAATTTTAGCAATTACCAATTTAATTCCACAGACGCTAATATGAAGCGAAGTGGTAGTTGCTATTTAGCTAGTGCTGAAGTTCGATTCCTAGTGGTGCATAGTGGCAGAACTAAATAGACATCTCAAATATTAAAGGTAATTCTGATTGCGAGTAAGCTTATGGCCAAGCAATGAGCATAGTCAGAGACTACCTTGGGCATATTAATAATCATCAACTAGACACAAGGTCTAAGAAAGTCAACGCGAGAAACAAACTTCGAGAAGACAAAGGACTCACAGTTAGTAAAAGTTTATTGTATCCGTAAGATTCAAGGAGTACAAGATAAAAAAGGGGGTATTAGCTTTGATAAATTTTCCAGTACAATCTTCATGAGACTCTAGCTCTGCAAAATAGTACTGAACGAAGTACCAGTTATAATTTAGGTTTAAAACAGATTTGTAGGTTCTATGTAGTAGATTATTACATTTGAATTTCAATATCAGGATAGAACGACTCATCATTAGATTATGATCTCGTTGTATTTACTATTGCCAAAAAGTTTGGCAAAAAATCGTACTGGACAATTTCGAAAAGCACCAATTATCCCACAAAAAACAATTGCAAAGTTAAAAATGTGTATTTTTGAACTGGATTTTGTTTCTGGGCAAAAATCACAATTACTGTACATTCGCCACTCTCCCAGAAACCAATAAAGGAGGAATAATGATTATGAATATGCGCGGGCCAGTCATAAGCCAATGACATAGCTCACATGTACACAGAAGCCAAGGCAGCAGAGCCGAATTGTAGTCCCGCTCTGTAGCAGCCTTTTCTTGTTCTCTTATTTCAATACAATAATCTATGTATAATTATCCCCAGGCTGTGCATCAGTTTCGTAAATAAGTTAACAGCAACTGTTTTTGACAATTCTGAATATTGTACATTCCGATCTTCCATGTGTGAATAGACAAATAACTCTTCTACAATTTTTTTTCAAAACTGAGAGACATGCCTGGGGATTTACCTTTGGGCTTCCTGCATACAAAAATTCACATAAATTTATGCAAGAAACTTTTCGTACCAATGGCGCAAACTTTTATTGAAAAATTCATCAAGTGTGTCTTTCCAAAAAGCGTATAGCTCACCTAATGTATCATGAAAATTGTTGCTACTCCGCCAATCTCTAGTCGAAATATGCACCTACTTCACGGAAAAGACCTAAAGTTAAAAAAAACACCTAAATACGCATTTACCACCTTAACAAACAATCTCGACTAGCTCTTCATGGCAACTATGCCAATTAGTTTTCCAGTTATTCTAAAGGTGTAGGAGTTGACAAAGATTCTATGCTCAAACTCACTCGATGGATTGTGGAAAGTAGTTATTTCCTATGTGGTGACAAGTTGCTGAGACAAAAAATTGGCATACCTATGGGTATCAACGTTGGTCCCTTTATAACTAACCTTGTTCTTTTTGGCTTCGAATTTAAATATGTCAAAGAAAATTCATTGAAAAACAACAGCTGTCACAAAAAACTCAAGAACGTATACCGATACATTGATGATATTACTCTTCTCAATGATGAGGACATTATAAAGACATTTATCCACCTAGTCTTACACTTAAGAAAATCAACAGTGCAAATGACAAAGCAGATGTACTCGACATGACCATTAGCATTAGTGAGCGTCAATTTCTTATTAACATTTTCGACAAACGAGATGAATTCAACTTTGACACTATATCTCTCCTTGACCTAACTGGAAATATGTCCAGTAACTGTGCTTATAGTACGTTTAAGAATGAATTAGTTCGTTTTTGGAAGGTGTGCAGTAACTTGCATAACTTCAAACTCCGATCCAACAAACTTATTGATAGGTTATTGCCTAAGGGATATAGTAAAAGACGTTTAAGAGCATCGTTTATTGCCATTAGTACTAAGTTGAGTATACATAAGAAATACGGAATAGACACCCCAGAACGTTTGCATTATGTATATATTAGTCTTTTATTAGTCTATTAATGTTACTAATATTCACCTAACTGAAATGACTGGCGACGAAACCATTTTTTATGAATCTTTCCATTGTTTTTTCAAAATTTCAAAAGCATGTCCCTGGAGGTAGCTCCACTGATGAGTCGCCTACCTACCAGGTGTGCGGTCTGGAAAAGTCGCAATCACTTACTAAATTTAGTCTAAGTGCACTAATTGTATTGTTGTTTTTATGTTTTTTTCGCTATTTGTTTGATATTATGTTATTTTGTTATAGCTATGGCCAGTACCCTCACTACCCCAAACGCCGACACCCCCAACATTCGTCTTCGGCGAAATCGTGCTCAGGTATAACACATAGTCAAGAGTTAACCAACTATCAAGTATACGTATTACCCTACAAAAGCCCCATCCCCCCTTCCCATCCCTTAATATCTATACTTATAAATAAGCTTAAGTAGACAAAATTACCTCTTTCATTAAATATATACCACAGTTATCTGGAGGCTGCCATTTTGGTGGAGTGCAAGTCATCCCACCCTCTTCAACGTGACTGGTGAGGCTGACATTTTGGTGGAGTGCAAGTCATCCAACCCCCTTCAATGTGACTAGTGAGGCTGACATTTTTGTGGAGTGCAAGTCATCCCACCCCCTTCCGAAGGGGCTGGGATGAGAACTACTCCACCAAGCCTCAGCCTCTTCCAGCACGTATCGTCCATCCTATACTACTTATGGCAAATATTGTCTTCAAATACTCTCAAATTGAGATTTAGAATCTTGCTGAGGCAGCAAAAATTGCAAAACCCCGTGTTGTTTCGTATAGATATAGAAAATGCCAGAACCTTGTATTGTTATTACGTATGCTTAACGCTTAACAATTCCCAGAGCACTTCTTTCCGTTTATAAACATTGGTCCATGTTGACTATTTGAGTACCAATACTGAATTTGGAATA
Source organism: Trissonchulus sp. WLG1_4 (assembly GCA_030248245.1). NCBI lineage: Eukaryota > Metazoa > Nematoda > Enoplea > Enoplida > Ironidae > Trissonchulus > Trissonchulus sp. WLG1_4. Next base: position 30,282 of record JASANF010003712.1, on the reverse strand, counting down.
TTTCGAGAACTGTGTAAACTTAATATTTGCCCAGCCAAAATATAGGATATTGTATAATACAAAATTCATGAATATATAATTATTGTTTTTAAATTTATTGAAATATATACTGCTATTTTAACAAATAATGTGTTGACGTATATATGTACCATGTACGTATATAGTTGCTGCATGAAGCTGTAAGTTTTAACCCATCACTAGGTAATTATATTGTAAAAATACTGTAAAATGGCATGATTACGCCCATGGTTTTGAATTTCAGAGAATTGGTCAAGTTATGTTGTTCCCTCTTCGTTAAGGTTAAGTTAAGTCTTCCCTCTTCAGTCAGTGTGTATATAAGTTCTAGTGTCTCTTTTAGACAATTGGCTGACTTCCCTGCCATCCGTTGTGACAGAAATCCGCACCAAGTTTGTCCTGGTGGTCCAAGACTCTTTGGTTCGGGTGGACGAATTCGCGGATCTGAATCGTCTTGTTCGGATGGCCGAAAGTTCTGGCTCAGTGGCCGTCTCTGGCTCACATCGCAATGAAAGCGGGCACTGGCTGATCGGCTGCTATCAGAGCTCCATGCGTGCCTACGGCTATAGGCTGATTGAAGGATACGATTTGTCCCGGAACGCTTGCATTTATTGTGACTATATGGCGTCTCCGTTCATTGTGCGAAAGGACGTTTTGGAGGGTTAGTGCTCACTGCCCAGTAGAGCAGCGAATTTATACATACGTGTATATACATTTGCGCTTACCTCTCAAATTTTCGAAAAATTGCGTTAGGTAAACAGAGACATGTGTCAACAAAAACAAACCGGTTTTGATGAGACCTGGGTTTTCTTTTAGGCCATAGCTAAGGCCATGGCCAAAATTTTTTCGGATCGGTCTAAATTTTTTCAGCGATTGAGGCCAGATGGCCTAAACTTTTTAAGCTGCGGATGGAAAAAAATTTCCGATACGTCTCCAATTGACCAAATTTGGTCTAAAAATAGAAAATTTTCCCCATTTTTTTTCTGGGGGCTGCCGCCCCCAGACCCCTGCATCTCTGTGTCTTACTATACCTTGTTATTATCTTTCATCCAAGTCTATGCATCTATACACAAGTACGTTATGCAGCATTTACATGACTACACCAGTATTATTATGTTTTTTTTCTGTTTATTTAGTATATATTTTTTTTAAATTTGTTTCTTTTGTGTTTTCTTTTAAGTAGTTGGTTTTTTTTTTTTTTTTGTTTGTATAATTTTTCTTTTTGGTGAGCGATTTCGCGTGTGTCTGCGTGTCGCTGAGTTTTTTTGGACAGATTCAGTGTTTCAGATTCCTTCCCGCTCCAACAAAGCGCTGACTGCGAGGAACTCTGTGTGTTTCTCTTCTATCCCACCTTATGCTGCATTTACATGTGCAATAGACTGTCTGATGTGACGTTCTCATCTTTTGTTTCAACTGTTGTCAGAAAAAATTTTTGATACTTCTCCAGTTGACCAAATTTGGGCTAAAAATAGGAAAAGTCGCCATTTTTTTCTGGGGGCTGCTGTCCCCAGACCCCTGCAACTGGTTTAATAATCTTGCGTTTGTAAGGCGTGTTGAAATTGCTAAAAAGTTGATTAATAACCCATTACAAAAAATTGAAAGTCATTCCCCTCGAAATTTTTTTCTGAATACGCCACTGTATATAATGTATAGTTTGTAGCTGTTTTATGGTAGGAAAAATGTCATTTTAGTTAGAATTTAGAATTTAGGATCCGTAAAGTAAAAAACTTCTGGATCCTCGTCAATCCGCCAGCTGTTGTGTAATTTTTGGTGTTTTGAGCTCCGAAAAAAATTTTAGATGCCCATGCTGCTCTAGTAACAAAAAAAGCATTTTTTTGAACGAATATGCTAATATGTGTCGTTTTTGTGTTAAAATTGCTGTTGGAAAAGCATTGTGACACTTTTAAAATTTTCTAAGTCGATTCCGTCCAAAATTTGTTTTTCGGTACACGCATACATGTAGTTGGGGGATGGGGGGGAGACCCCCCAAAATTCGGTCCCGGGGGAGAAAGGGGGGTCCCGCCAGTTGGAAAATAGGGGGGAGGGTCCCAGCGGGAGTAAAATTTGTCCAAAATTTGAAAAATTGGCATTTTTTTGTGAAATTGAAACGATTTTTCTCAAAATTTTCGCCAAAAATTGTCAAAATCGGTGTTTTTTGGTCAAAAAAGGTAAAAATTAAATAAAAAAGGAAGGGGGGGTCAAAATGAGCTGACGCAGGGGAGGGGGGTCCCACTAAGGGGGGGGAGGGGTACTCAAAATTTTGGTGCTGTTACATGTATGGGTACACGACTGCACAATATATATACTATACTCATTTTTGTAAAAAAATTTTTGCAAAAATGCAAAAATGAGTTGGCCTAAGCTTTTTGTCAATTGGTCTAAAAAAATTTTGGACCTGAGGCCAAGTGGCCTAAACTTTTCAGACCAAAAAAAAACCCTGGATGAGACATATCTATTGGAATTTTTGTAAAATCTTGAATGCACAGTACTGTATGTATTTAGTTAGTACGATGTACAATAGTATTTAGTTTATCGACCATGATCAATTGGAGAATTATTATTTAGTCATGTTTGTTGTGCTGTTTTTAGAATTTCTGAAAGGTTCCAAAAATCGGCAGCTGCCTGGTGAATTGTGGTTTGTGAATTTTTTCGAAACCCTTCGAAGCGAAGATAAGACTGTGCTTTCCTGTCCCGATGTCATGTTCTACACCAAATCGATCGATCGACTGGACAGACTGTCGAGATCCAATTGGCTTCAGTTTGCCATACCGTGGGAACTCGATTTGGTATGTATATCAAAGAAGTTTAGCTATTTTTGCTGATATTAATCTGGACTATTTGCATCCGATCTAACAGGCTAGTATATTGATGGGCGGCTGAGATAATTGCAGCTGCGGTTAGGTGTGATATTGTAGGTGTTTGTAATTTAATTGTACACTTTGTTAGCGTAGTTTTGGTTGCTTTTTTCACATCTTGTTGTGAGTTGTAAATAATTGTCGCTGATTGTTTAGCCAACTTTACGTCACTTTCCACAAAATGATATCTAATTTTTAAAAAATTTATAATATTGTGGTAAGTTTCTGTGATTGCTTCGTTTACTTGACAGCATCATACCCAAGCTAAAGGGTCACTTATGGTCTTAAGTAAACGATACCATTTTGACTTTTTAGCAATGTTTACCTTATATTTTATTTTGGCTATGGTAATTCTACTTAGAATGAGTCTTCAAGGACTTGCTAACTTTGCAGTTGACATAATATATTAGAGGTATATATGTAACATAAATGAGATTGAGCAGTGAGAACCTTTATTTTTTACTTCGATAGCCCAGACTCATAACGAACTCACGAAGTCAGTTGTTGTGTTGTGGTGTGGTGATTCCTACTGCAGAGGCCATAGCTTTGAATTAAGGGGGTCGCGAAAGCAGTTTTGCTCATAGGTTGTGAAAATATAACTTTTTGCTTTGAAATAGTACATTCACTGAGAAGCTAGTCCAACGCTGTATGGTGTCAAATAATTACTGCCAGACATCACACTATCAATATCGACAAACATCTTGGGCCGATCGCCATTAGTAAGCCAGACATCACACAATAGGGACATAAAAGATCAACAAAACAAGCTAGATATCAGATTGGCCAGCTTGTGAAGTACACATAACGAGTCGACACACAATTTTTTGCCACAAATAAGAAAAAAGAAAATTGAAGGTTCGTTTTTCTTTTGATTTGAAAATAAGCGTCTAGATTTTTTACAATTTATCATTATTGCTGTTACTATTTTACAGTTTACGTACACTTTCACAGTTCTAACTAGTATTACTCCACAGCCGCTACAGTAATTTGTTTTAAATTTTGTGTGTATAAACTACAACATATGTGCTATCAGTCTGTGTAAAAAAACTAAACAAAAACATTGATGAATGTGACGAAAAAATGGAATGTGAATAGGTTTTCAAAACGTCATTTTTCCGACTTTGCGACATTATTGCAAACTATATGCTGCACCAATTTTGCTGAAACTTGGCAAAATATTTTGCCTTTAGATAGATTTTTAAAATATAGAAAGAACAATTTCTAACATTTTACTGAACAAGTTTTACAGTCGCTTAAGATCGACTGCTTTCGCGACACTACCCCCTTAAGTAAAATAGGCTGACAGCTGCGCAAGTTCGGTCTCAGCAGACTTTGCAAGCTGAAACCTCAAAAGGTCATAATAGACTTTGTAGTAATGCACAGGTTGGCAGTGTCTGAGAACCATTTATCTCAATTCTCAAAGTAGTCAGTAATATGGGCCGAGATTTTCCCAGCACCAACTGACGGATATGTTTCGCCACTTTTCCTTCAAAAGCTGTTCGAACTTGGTGAATAGAAATGCGAAGGTGAAGCGAGAATATGTTGGTTGGCTGTAAACTATTCAGCAAGCTTAGCCTGCTTACAGTCAACACGTAGTGGGAAATTCTGGATAGCTCCTTCATCGTGCGTACTTACGAACACTGTTTTTATCTCTTGAATCTCTTATGGGGGTTTTTAGCTACTAAACTGTACGTTTGGCCAACTGTACACTTCTTGTGTACATTATTCAATCATGGTACAGTTTCTAATTTTGAGAATCAGCAGCTTCCAATACGTAGATTAGTCTATGTTATATTCATTAATAAAAGTAGAAAATTGCATAATGTATGAAGCAGGATTGCATTAAGTGGGAAATTGCATTTTGTACTGGTTACGGAACCTAATTTTTAGACGAGAATAATTGTGTCCGCTACTTAAGCTGTTTTGGCTTAAAAGCTATCAGAAATTAAACATATGCTTAGCAATTAGCATATTATATACGTAGTATATACTGTATGTGTAGCAGTCAGGTGCGGATCCGGGGGGCCAAAGTTTTTAGTAAATTTTTTCAAGAGTAAAAAAATTTTCAGTCGGATTGCAAAAAACCAAATGGTGGGGGGACCCTTGTGTACCATTTCATTTTTGACAAAGTCCGTGGTGGCGGCCGCACCGACGTTCTTTCCTTCCAAATCCGTCTCTGGTACTAGTGAGCGCAATGCGGAAATGTTGGAAATGCGCAATGCGTTTAAAGCTGTTTTAAACCTGCAAATTTATGCTTTATCAATAAATTCTACAATGAATACCACTAGATGCAGAAAATAGGTCATAAGTTTAGTTTTTCGCTTTAAGGTCAACACCACATGCATGCAGTCATGCAATTTGGCATAGTTTAAACAGTAAATGTGGGATAGACGCAGATGTGGATTCCTTATCAGATCTTCAGTTAAGGTGGTAGTTGCGTTTTCGAGGTTTTTGTGATTTCTATGTAAACTTTGCGCCACCAGTACTCAAGTTATAAGTGACGCCTGAGCATAAATTTTTGGGACAGTATTGTAAAGGTCAAAATCCCCAGGCATGTCTCTCACTTTTTTGAAATTTCACCTGTGGACATTTTTAGAGGGTTTTAATTTCAAGAAAATATCTTAAATTTTCGGTGCGTTTGCTTTTCAGCTATTTTCTCAGTAAATTGACTAGTTATGAAAAAAGTGGGGGACATGCCTGGGGATTTTAAACATGTCGAAAACCTTACCGACTTTCAGCCCCAACAGGTAATCGTATGATTCAGAGCTGTGGCGCAAACTTTTTGTAAAAAATTTTAATATTTTGGAAAGGACTTTTCTTTAGTCGCTTATACTGGAAAGAAAATCACAGGTTCAATTTCAAGGTATGGCATACATATAGGAAAGATATTGTTCTACCTAATGCAAAAGACCGCTTGTGATTTGAATTTGTAAACGCTGAGCTATTGCTTTTTAAAAAAACACCTAAAAACGCAATTACCCCCTTAAGCTAGAGACGTGTATCGTGTACTGTTGTGATTTGTGAGTATGCGTACATTGGTGAACATAAATCGTTACTTCTTACTTAGCAGTGCGCTATAATGTGCAACTATGAGCAGACAACAACAACAACACTAGATCGTTAAGAGTAGACCTTTTTGAGCCGTATCCCCCCGTCCAGAATGTTTTGAATGTAGCTCACGACGTCAAATCGGTGGCTTACTGTATAAGCGACATTGGTGGCTCTCAAAGCCAAATGGTCGGAAAAGTTGCTTCATACCGCACCCCCCCCTCCCCCCAGTGCCCCCCCTCCAGAATTTGCCACCTGCCCACTGATGCACTCGACTCAACTACGGAGCTACCATGGTCGCATTGGGGACTTCGCTGGTCTTTGTCGAAGACGCAGCACAGAAGAGGAAACGACACGTGACCATCTGTTGCCGAACTGCGGAACAAACACTTTGGTTCCTGGAACCCCCCCACTGTCTATCCTTGTTTCTATGCCGTGGGCGGCTGTGGCGTACCTAATTGCAACAACATCTATGAGGCTATGAGCAGAAACACCGTGAAGAGAAGAGTTTTTGATCGACCGGGATGGTCAATCTTTTGAAGGGTGTAATCGTTTGAGGCAGAATTCACAGAAGGGAAGGGATCGATAATTTTCGTCTGGTTACGAAAAAAGGCTTAGTGCAAAAGCGTTACTTATGCGTATTATGCGGACATATGGTATATATATTCACCCATGTATTACACGACTGTCATAAGAATAAAAGTCAAAGGGGTAAAAGTTAGTGTTTTTTGCTTTTGTATTGTGTATTGTGTTGCACATGCATTATATACTTACATTTTTTTATACTGCTGTGAGTGGTCGGCGGCACCTTTTAATTTTTTAATGTAGTTCAAAGTATTTTCAGGAGTGATTTTTTTGAGCTCATTCATGTTTTGCCGCCTTTGTGTTGGCACAAATCTGTTTTGTAGTTTTCTTAACATTCAGTTGGGCAGAAATGATATTGCCATCAAGTGGAAGTCAGGCTTGATTCAGCATGAATACGTTTACATAATATGCAGTACGGCAATAGAAGGGGCTGTCTTGCCAAAAAAGGGGACAGTCCAAATTGTGGGCAAAATCGCAAACATGTCATTACGTCGTTAAGTGTTCACTGTATTTCAGTATTTCAACAAGTTTTAAAAAATTGGGGTGGGCGAATAATTAATTCTAAGCTAATTTTCATAGTTCTTTGATTTTTGATAGTAAGAAAACATAGAGATAAAGAACTACGGACGTACTTTACTGTTTTGGACGAAAAGGGTCTACATCTGAATGGCCTTCGGATTTTTAGGGGGACATGATTCAAATTTTGCTATCCAAAGCGAAAAGGAGAGATAATCACCGTTTTCGTGCTGTTACGGAGATGCACAGGAGCAATCGACGAGGGGGGGTCTCTTTTTGCACTTTTTCGATTTTTAACTCCTTTATGTGGCAGTTTTTTGGCTGCAGCCGGAAAATTTTTGCGATTTCCCGATTTTTTACTCAATGTGGTACATTTTTTCGGTAATTAGAGACGGGAGATGAGGGCGGGGGGGTGACTGGTGTCTGAGGAGGGGGAGGGTAGGGTACCCCCCTAATCCCCCCTATGTGCATCTATGTGCTGTTACTTGGCTGCTCATAATTCATTTTAATTAATGTCATTTTGATAAAGACGTGGTTGATTTGTTAAGCTTCCCTTTATTCTTACCATAATTCTCAAGACTTCTCACTTTTTCAGATAATATTGCCTAATAATTCCCGTCTCGAGTATGACTGTCACGAAACCCAAGCCAAGGACTGTTATCGTGCCAAGGGTATGGCATTACGCCGCTGCTGTGTCCAGGAACTAGCCAAAGTGGTGGTCTATTTTATGGAGGCTTGTGTCCGCTTCAATATGAGCTGTGAACTGAACTGTGGTACGACTGTGGGGGCGGTGAAGTTGTATGGCATATTGCCGTGGGAAAGAGATGCGGATTTACATCTGAAGTAGGTCATTGTGACGTCTTTGGGATGTATAGATATACTATAGAGAACATTATTTCAGCTTATTTATTAATTTTTCTAATTTGTTTATTGTTTTTTAGATAATTATATTGTTAATTTTGTCACCGTTGTTGAGGGTTACTTTGATTGCCGGTTACGCTATTAGAAATCCTGTCTATTTGCTAGTATTTTTTCACTCATGGATGTGGACAGATAGGGAATTGTCTAGGACGGGAATTGGGACAAAAGGGATAAATTGTCTCATTACACAGTAGGAAACAAAAACATTGAAAAAGTAAATAACATGTCATTCAGTATTAAAGATATTTCAACTAAATAGAATTCACGATGAGTCATTGTCGCAATGTTTTTTTTTGGTTTAGAGCATCCGAGTATGACAAAATACGAAAACTGAAATCGGACGTCGCGTCAGTCGGCTATAAATTTTCAGAAGACGAAGATGCGGCAAAATGTTTGCGTGAAAATGCAAAGACTCCCGGCTTATTCCATTGCGGATATTGGCATGTTAAGTCGGAGAATTGGAAAGTCGATTTGTACGGACTAAATGAGCTGCCAGGCAACTTTTATAGAACGTCGAATGGCACTCAGCTGCCGACCGTGGGAACGAAAGTTCTGGTGAATGGCGCCTGGGTGTCTAGCTCACCGAACCCGGCGGGATTTGCACGGAATAAATATAGTGGGGATACGTTCCAGCACGTTGAACACTACAACGCCCTGGGAATTGACGGTTGGCTGGGATATCAGTCTTTCAAGTTTTCCGCCTGCCCCAGACCCGGTTTTCACGGGTGCCTTGACGTCTACTTACCCGTGGGAAATTTGCAGTTCTTCGATATCTGGATTTAGTCTACCCTTGTTTTTGCCCCGGTGTTAGGATTTTATTCTTAGGTGCCTAGTTGAATATTGTGTTTAATTAGTCTGATCAAAAAATGCCGTTCACTGAGACAAAACTAAACATATTGTGATTTTGTTAACGAAAGATTAGATTTTAGTAATGTAAAGTTTGAACAAAAAATTGATTTTCACTGAGGCAAAACTAAACATGTGTTTTCTTTACGAAAAAACAACTTCAGCCATCAGGAGTTAAGCCAGTAGTTGGTATTTGGCTAAATTACACCACCGATTTTGTCTCAGGGCGTATTCCTTTACCGGATTAAAGGGTTAATTTTAATCGGACTAAGCGGTTTAAAAATTCAGCTTTATAATGCCAATCCAAAACCCTCGGATTAAACGGACTTAAATTTTAACGCGCTGCTTTTCAATCGGACTAAACGGACTTACTATGTACGCTAATGTTAACCGTGCATGTTTAATCCGTTTAGACCAGTTGTAGTTTTGGAATGGGGTCAGACTAAAATTAAGCCGCTGACTTAATTTAACTCGTTTAGTCCGTTTAGTCCGATTTGCCATTCCTAAACCTCGGACTATAAAGTCCAGTCCGTTTAATCTGGTAAAGGAATAGGCCCTTAGTGTTCAATATTTTTTGGTCGACTTTAGTGACTAACCTGGTGCCAAAGGGCTAAACCACATTATATATTTGGATTGGAGTATGTATATTGTTGGTTAAAGGGCTTTATGTGATCTTTGATCTTGTGATAGTCTAAGTTTTGGATCCACTCACTGTTTTGTTGCGTCTGTTTGAAACTTGAAGGGCGTGCCTATGAAGGTGAATATTTTGGGTTCTCCAGTGGGTGAATTTGCTTACTAGCCAGATAACCCCTGTGAAAGCGCAAGGCATGTGTAAAAAACTTTTTTTTCACTAGGGACTCCTAAAAATTCATTTGACGTGTAAATCATATGTGCAGCCCCAACTGTTTTTTTGTGTCCAGAAGGCGTCCCTTTGCTCCAAATTTGTGTTAATACTGCTGATGACTATTTTTATAGCACTCGATAGCCGGCTGTCTTATCTCATATGTCTGAATTTTGGTCAGAATAGTAAAAAAGTTATGTACAGAGCGCACATTCGTTTACTCGTAGCGTAACTTTGTCACAAAGGCATTCCTGTCCTTATGCTTGAGCCATTTTGTCTGTAGTTATTTGCAATTCATAATTATGACATGTTTGAGCATGTACTAATTTTTTGTGCCAGTGCATGTTTTTGTTTATTGTTATATGCAATGTTATTTGTATAGAGTCAGATATGTTTCTTGGCGATGTGTACGAATTCTATATTTTTAGTATTTAATTTTATCTCCACCATCTGCCCGTTTCCCAGTCTTATTTTGGTTGTGCTTTTCCGTTATGTTGTTTTCCCTGGTTTATTTGTTCACTGTGGGCAAGGCATGTTTCAGGGCAATCTTGCATTTTTAGTTTAATTTTTGACTTTCCAGATAGTCTGTTTTTGTTCGTGACAGCGCTATTCACGTGAAAAATTTGCGGTACTGTTAAAAAATCTATATACATGAAATTATGAAAACATCCATAATATTTTCGCAGTCTATAAAGCGAGCTTTTGCTCTTTTCAATTTATGTAAAGAATATTTCGTCAATTTTTCGTCAGATTTTCGTCATAAGTCAGACGTGTTTTCATTTGATTATCAAGCTTTTGCACAAATAATTGACGTGCTTTGCTTTACCAATTTTCTTTATTTGGGTGTCTGATTTAGCATTAATCGACAAAAAAGCTAAGATACAAAGTCAAAATTATGTCAAAAAGATCAGCAGAATTCTTTCTTGTGTGATTTATTAATAATCGGTATTACTGAAGTATGTTAATGTACTAACTGTCTTGCTTACATAATTCATCTTTGTTTTATTAACAATAATATTAAATTACATAGTAATAAATCAACATAACGATCTCACAGCTGAGTGTTTGTTTCACGGAGGTAAAAATCCAGAACTAAGTGGGTCATCTATCTCCAAGATGAATTCAGAGTTTCCCATGTAGTGCGATTTTCCTGCGACTTCCACTGTCACAAATGTGGTGTTGTCTTGACAGTGTGCTTCTATAACTTTACCTAAAACAGTGGATTAGTGATCAAAAGTATTTGGTAAACACACACACAAACTATTGATGGATGATCTGCTGCAGGTGTTTTTTGAGCACAAAACAGCTTAAAAAATTGATCCCAATGATGACAAAAATGACAGGCATGACTTCACCGTTAACAACTTACGTTATTCAACGTGTCGTTATTTTGTCCGACATCGAAAGCACATAAGTATCCCACTCTTAACATTGTCATCTTTGAATCTTTGACGCGTTAATTTAGGGCCTATTTCTTATAAATAAACCCGTTAATCCGGTAAAAGAATTGGACCGTAGTCAAAACTTAACATTCGACATCCCAAGTCCACCAACCTGTAAATCTGCTTGCGTTTATTCCACTAACGAAAGTGACAGTTTCGTTCATTTTCACCTGCCCCTTCGCCAGCATCAAAGCGATGCGCGCGGTCACACCTGAGCCAGTCGGACAGCGATCGACCTAAAACAAAATGGATAGCTATCGAGCACGATTTATCAATTTTTTTTTGTATTTTGCTAACTTCAGTAACACGGTTTTTCTTAATGAGTCAATGTTCCTGAGAACTTGAAAAGTTGCTTTGAGGTGTAAAAAAGATTTTCTTCTGAATTCCTGTGGGTGTCAAACTGTTGTCTGTCAGACTGATTCAGCGAAACAGCACAGGAGCCAAAGTCTGACTACAAATTGTTAAACCCTGAAAGAAAACAGGTGGGGTGATTTTCGCGACTACTTTGCTGACTCAGAATGCTGGAAAAACGTTAATTCAAACATACCTGTGTATGGCTTGGCTTTGTTTCAGGGTCCAGCAATTTCTGGTCAGACTTTACCGTCCAATAGATATTGAGCCACTAGTGACTGATGTAGGCAAAGACAAACATAACCCAAAGCTACGCACTATTCATACCTCATCTTAGCTTAATTTCAAAAGCTCACGTTGATCTAGGTATATTATTACCGCGCTATCAGCAAAGATGCAGGTGTTCATTGTTTCTCCAGGTGCCAATTCTTTGGTCAAAATTACGCCATAAATGTAATTCAGATCTTGCTGTCCGTTCGGATGTTTCACAGCAACTTTTTCGTTCACCAGCCCTAAAAAGGTGTTTTTAGACAAAAGTTGAGAAGCATATTATCAAGAGTACATAATAGCGTCTCACTCTATATAGAAGAAGAGTGAGACACTCTCCAGCCTGCCTGTGTTATAGCACAGGCAGATGCGCTTGTCGTTTTCAGGCTACATGTTGACATTCTGTGCAACATGTGACTGGCCAATCAGCGCGTAGATTCTCTGCGTAACACACTTTAGTATATAATCGCTGATGCGTTGATAAGCATTAAGATAGGAATAAAAGCTTAATAACTCATTATTTATTCATAGTCTGCTTGCGAAAACATTAAAAAAGGTTTGCACATACCCTTAGGGATATTTTGGCAAACTTTGAGCGAAATTGATTGAGAAACTTTTGAGATATAAACTTTTCTCAATTTCTTAAAAGTTTGTCAATTAATTTCGCTGAAAGTTTGCCAAAATATCCCCAAAGGTATTTGCAAACCTTTTTTAATGTTTTTGCAAGCAGACTATAAATGAATAATGAGTTCTTAACCTTTATCCCGATCCCGTTTTATGATTGGAGCACGTGCACAGGCGTCTGCCAATCAGAGAATAGGAGCTCGCTTCTGATTGGCCAGTCACATGTTGCACAGAATGTCAACATGTAGCCTGAAAACGACCAGCGCATCTGCCTGTGCTAGAACACAGGCAGGCTGGAGAGTGTCTCACTCTTCTTCTATATAGATTGAGACGCTATTATGTACTCTTGATATTATGTACCATACCTGCATGATTGCGATTGCGAATTAACTTCCCTTGTAGTCGCAATGATAGTACTTTATTTTCAAGGATTGTGAATTTGAAATGAAGGTATTTTAATTAGGATGATCATCATTACTTTTCTACATTTACATTGGTACTTCAACTTTGATGTGGTTAACAAGCCTTGGCACATAGTTGCTACCAACGCACTTGTTCATGCGGCCAAATATTCTTAAATCTGACACAGAAACTGATGTATATACGTCTGTTTATTGTTTTCTAGAGATCTCTATTCGCCACGAACGATTGGAATTTTATACTTTTAATAACTTCAGCGGCAGCAGTCATTTGGTTAGTCGTGGCTTGTCCCAGATCCATTTTTAGCCGTTCGGCAGGTACGATAACGTAGAATGCACCACCATATGCAATATCCACTAGGACAGGAGTGTTGTTGTAAGAAATTTCTACATCTAAAATGTTAAACTTGACCATTTGAAATCAAAGCTATTCAAAAAAGGTTTCTAAATAGATAGGCCAAGAACCAAAATAAATAGAAAGAAAAATCTGTTTGTAATTTGCAGTCCCTAATCTCTATCTAGTATCTATGTAGATATTTTCACCATATCAAAAACAAAGAATTCGAACAGCTTGCTCAAACCCTTCGTGTTTGTGACCGGCCAGAGTGGCCCGCCGCCACATTCGAGTATTCGACCGATCGACCAAATTGAAATTAGGCCGGCATAAACAGTCCGACAGGCTAAGTTACGTCGAAATGACACTCTCGATTTGGATGAATTCGATTTTTTTCTAAAATTCCAGCCAGGGCGGCGGCCGGCCGGCCGAACTTCTTACTATAGGCCGAGTATGACGCTCTTTCCTTTTCTAGCTAATCGGTGGAACGATGCTTCGGCTGAAATAGCCCTTTTACATCTTGAATCTAGAGGGGAACCCCTCAAGGAAGTTTGTTGATTTGATGGGGTGTCCCCCGTGGAATCATGACGTGTCATTCGGTTCCCCCCGAAATTAAGACGTAAAAACCAAAAGGGCTATTTCGGCCGGAACATCGTTTCGATTCTGATTAGCTTTGTAGAATAGGGAAGGGATGAGAGTCATACGCTCCCTATTATGTACTCTTGATACTATGTACGTACGTAGTAGGTAACAATATCTTCTTACCTAACTGATACGCAAATGCTGGTACGCTGTGAAATCGCACCGTTCCGTTTTGAAGCCAGTCAGAACTCGTGTCCACATAGGCTTTCACTTGACCACAGGGGCAGTCAATTTTCACAAGGGTCTCTGAACTGTTCGGATCTTTCTGTAATACTACTAAAGTGACAGACAGTATAGTATTAATAAGAATCTAATAAAATTAACTTAAACTTAAAACAGCATTAACTTAAAATAATACTGAAAAATGTACCTTGAGACTAACAGTATCTATACTTTTGGACTGATATTACCTAATTACGTGTTTGCGGCGGTTTCAGCTTCAGATCCGAACCAGGAGTAGACGCGAGTCAAAACTTATGACCCACGGGCCACGACCCATGCGAACTTGCAGCTCTATTATCATCGGTAACCCGCACCGGACGCCGCCCAAATTTTTACCCATGGTTAGCCGCGCCGCTAATTAGACCCATAACTAACCCTCTCAAAAGATACCCATTAGTGGCGACTGGCGACTCGCTTCTAACCCTGGGCGCCACGTTTCTGCCAACTGGAATATTTTTGAGATTGCGGTACATAAAACAGTGTGTCACTCATATACGGTGTAGAAGAAGAGGAGACACTCTGCTGTCTGTCATATTGCGCTGGCAGATGCGCTCATCAAAACTGGTCCACGTGAAGGATTTTTCCTGTTGTGCCACAGCACAACAGGTCTCTAATTTTGATTTCTGGCGGAATACACTGGGCTTGTAGTGCAATGTACGTCTGTGCGTTAGTTTGCTTTGCATATTAGAGCTACTGCGCGAGCGTCACATCATTGTCTAGTGCAAAAGTTACACTGTAAGCTGGAACAAGCACGTCTTGCGAGTAAAGTGTAACCAATTTTCGATAGATTTCGTTGCGACATTCTTTAAAGCGCCGAGGATATTCTTCGAATATAAAACGCGGCACCAAAATTTTAAAACCAACACTTCATAACAATATGTTACGCTACATCTTGCTTTCAGAACCTTGACAGTTTTGCAAGTTGAAAACTTATTAAAAAAGCTGTTCAAAAACCGTTCATCACAAGCAATTTCACTACAACCCCGTAAAAGACACAAATTTTAAGCCTGTGTTTTGTGCACGTTACAAGGTAAATTATGTAACTCAGGCTTAGCCGTTGACAATGTTGTTGTCACCAAAGTGCAGGGCGTGCATTATTGCATAGCCGATAGTTTGCCACAGTATAGTTTGCCAACGGCTTGTGGACCTCAAAA
Source organism: Trissonchulus sp. WLG1_4 (assembly GCA_030248245.1). NCBI lineage: Eukaryota > Metazoa > Nematoda > Enoplea > Enoplida > Ironidae > Trissonchulus > Trissonchulus sp. WLG1_4. Next base: position 15,200 of record JASANF010003712.1, on the reverse strand, counting down.
TGTAGTGGTACCGACTCACTGATAACCAATCTGGAAATCATTGTTGTGACAGGTTTCGTCATTACGGCCAACTGTGTGCAAAACTTTTCAGCACTTGACAGACTACGAACATTATAACGCGTGAGCGTGAGCGCGATAAACAGTACATACATTGTATGTACATACGTATTCACAACACTCTACTCTGAGATCTAGGATTAACACGTACGAAGAACACACACGCACACACAAACAATGTATTTTAAAGACCTACCAATGTTTTCAACGCAACTAACACGGTGAGAAGAAGATACATGCAAATCAAACTTTTGTATTATAGTATATACGCGGCGGCTGAGGCCGCCGCGTAAAAATGTCAATGTGCGTTTGTTTAGTTCATGTGTGTCACATAGTGCGCGTGTGTCACATTGCTGATAGTACAAACATTTGACCAGATAATTTTGTTGGCAGCATCTTACATATATTTCCTGCGAACTGTAGTCATTTTTGGTCATGAAAAAATGAATACACTTCTCACTCATCAAAACAACCCATTCCTACATAATTTGTTGTAAGATAATTAAAACTACATACTTCCAGTTTTTGCATAAACAGCTTATTGTAAGATTGCATAAAAACGCATTGAACTTTTGCATACACATTTTACAATAAGATAATTATCTGCTGCGCAACAGGTTTTAGCTGACCTGCTGGTCAGCTTACTTGAACATAATACTTAATACTTACTGAAGGTTTTGCCGCAGGTTGGGCTTGTTAATTATTAAAATATGTAACCTATACGGCCAGAGCCAATCAGCACACCGATTTTGGCGTGTAACACACGTCATCACGTGATCCTTGATCGTGGTATATATATGTGCCTAGGCGTTGATGAGTGATAAGAAAATGATAACTCGTTATTTAATTTACTTTTAACGAGATAGTTTCAGCATGCTTAATTGACCTGACTGCGTCATGGCACTGGTAGGCAGCAGAGTGTTTCACTCTTCTGCTGAACAAGTGAAACACCATTCTGTACTCTTGATGCTATGACTAACAAAGAATAGCACCAACCTCTACTAGTCCCTGATCAACGGCATATCGTGCCAGAGCAATAACTCCGTGACCGCACATTGTACTATAGCCTTCGTTGTGGACAAAAATCACACCGAAGTTAGAATCAGAGCGTTCTCTATCCACGAGATAAGCGCCGTACATATCTTTATGCCCGCGAGGCTCCCACATTAGGAATCTTCTACAGTCATCTAAATTTTCCCGGCAATACCGTCGTTTTTCAAGAATTGTTTTGCCCTTAATCACCGGCAAACCTTCTGTGATGATTCTTAACGGTTCTCCACCCGTATGCATTTCACAGGTCGTCGCACAAAACGACAAACGGTTTTGGCCGGAATTAGCTGTAGCCATAGTCGAGACAAGTCTTCGGATTCAACGAGACATTCGATTAAAACAAAACTTTTATAGCGCACGTCGCTAAAGTAGATTCCAGGCAGTTGGAAAACAAAAATTGCTTCTACCCAACTGCTGATAAGGCCAGTAAGCAGCTATAATAATTTAGCGTGTGCGTTGCGCAAACTTCAACGGAAACTTTTTCGTTACTAACGGCCACAACACAAAATGGCACTCGATTTGTGCTATTTGTCCAACAGCTACACAACTATGACACACTAACATTCATATTGACTCAGGCATTGATTTGAATTTATATAATGCTAACCACTCTACACTTTATATAATGCTAATAGTCTTGGCAAATAATTCTTTCCAACAAGAGTTGAAGAACATTTAAATTTTAAATGTTCCAAGAATGTATTGTATGTAGGGATGTGAGTGGTCGGAAAATTTCCGGAAATTTTCGGAAATTTCCGGAAATTTCCGGAAATTTCCGAAGCAATCTTTCCGGAAATTTCCGGAAATTTCCGGAAATTTCTTACCCGAAAATTTTGAGAAATTTCCGGAAATTTCCGGAAGTTTTCGGAAATTTCCGGCATATATTGGTGTTATTTAATAATTTTTTAATCAAATTTAAATAAGTATATTTAATTTTAAAAGCAAAATTTTATGATGACAATTTTATATAATTTATACAATATTAAAATTTTGATGTAATTAATCTCATGAAGCAGTGCTTGCAAGCAAGCCAAGCAAGCGCACAATTTGAATTTTTTCTGTCAAAAATGGTTTTGTTAATTTTCATGTAGGTATCTTGTTGCACAAAAACCTGCTATAAGGAAACGGCCGTGTTTGTTTGAAGCTTCATGTGCACAGCTTGATTAAAATGTTTTGTTGAGTGTTCTGTTCAGTTTTTAAGTGTAGGTATATAACGCTTTCATGCCCAGAGGATCACGGGAGATACCACATGGTGAACTACCACTACCATATCTGGGGCTACGCAATTATTATTAACTACGGCAGGCCCACTGTTGCTGTGTTCATACTCTAGGGTGAGTTACATACATATGCCTGAGCCATGGCGCAAATTTTTATAAATTCTCGACTTTGAGGGCTTATAACTCATAAACGGTGCGTCCTAGATTCTCAATCGACTGGTGTTTTGCTCGCCATTTATCACTCTGTCGAATGGTGGTTTCGCGATCTTTAAGGTGTCGGAATGAGGCTGAGCCAGTGATACTCTGGGCATTACAGGGTTAACTACATTTAATTAAAGCTTTAGGTTAATTAAATTAAATTAATTTAAAATAAATTAAATACAAAATAGCTTAATTTTGCTGTGTCTTAGTGTCCCGATAATTACAAAACATTAAGAAAATTATCAAAAAAATTTAAAAATATTTCAATTATTTGAAAAATTTTCGGAAATATTCGGAAATTTTTGGAAATTTCCGGAAATTTCTTACCCGAAAATTTTGAGAAATTTCCGAAAATTTCCGGAAGTTTTCGGAAATTTCCGGCATATATTGGTGTTATTTAATAATTTTTTAATCAAATTTAAATAAGTATATTTAATTTTAAAAGCAAAATTTTATGATGACAATTTTATATAATTTATACAATATTAAAATTTTGATGTAATTAATCTCATGAAGCAGTGCTTGCAAGCAAGCCAAGCAAGCGCACAATTTGAATTTTTTCTGTCAAAAATGGTTTTGTTAATTTTCATGTATCTTGTTGCACAAAAACCTGCTATAAGGAAACGGCCGTGTTTGTTTGAAGCTTCATGTGCACAGCTTGATTAAAATGTTTTGTTGAGTGTTCTGTTCAGTTTTTAAGTGTAGGTATATAACGCTTTCATGCCCAGAGGATCACGGGAGATACCACATGGTGAACTACCACTACCATATCTGGGGCTACGCAATTATTATTAACTACGGCAGGCCCACTGTTGCTGTGTTCATAGGTACTCTAGGGTGAGTTACATACATATGCCTGAGCCATGGCGCAAATTTTTATAAATTCTCGACTTTGAGGGCTTATAACTCATAAACGGTGCGTCCTAGACCCTCAATCGACTGGTGTTTTGCTCGCCATTTATCACTCTGTCGAATGGTGGTTTCGCGATCTTTAAGGTGTCGGAATGAGGCTGAGCCAGTGATACTCTGGGCATTACAGGGTTAACTACATTTAATTAAAGCTTTAGGTTAATTAAATTAAATTAATTTAAAATAAATTAAATACAAAATAACTTAATTTTGCTGTGTCTTAGTGTCCCGATAATTACAAAACATTAAGAAAATTATCAAAAAAATTTAAAAATATTTCAATTATTTGAAAAATTTTCGGAAATATTCGGAAATTTTTGGAAATTTCCGGAAATTTCCGAAAATTTCCGGAAATTTCCTCAAAAGTCAAATTTCCGTCTTTCCGGAAATTTCCGGAAATTTCCGGAAATTTCCGGCCGAAGAAAATTTCCGGAAATTTCCCAAGCAAAATTGTATGTTTAAAGAACATTGTTTTGGCACATATATAATGTGCTATCAATTACAAAGGCAACCGCACTGTGAGAACAGAACATGTGAAACCGTTTAATGTTTAAGTGTCTTTGCTCTTAAACCACAAGTAGGTGTGCATGCATAGGTAACTGTATTACATCCATTCGTTACCTACACACACATAGCAGATTAAAGTTATAGCTGGTCCAATTTTAGGCTTAAAACTAAACTTCAGTGTTCAGTCCATACGTAAAGATCAATTTACCTCACAAGTTGATCGTGTCCTTTAGATGGCAAAATTACGAAATAGTCACGTTGCCAGTAACTGTGTATGTGGCTGTAGTTAATTCACTGTGTGTATTTTTTTGTAAATTTTATCAAATGAACGGACATACGGCTGTAAGTATAAATCGACCCTTGACAATGTACTCTTAGTAATGAAAACGCAAGCATCTTTCATTTATTTGAACACTGAGAATTTTCAATTTAGCAAGAGATCTTACAGGTGAATAAAGTGTAAATTCAGTCCTGCGTTTGCGAATAGTCAATCGGCAATTCCGATACCATAGCGATCGTTTAGGTTACCAAATAACGCACACTGTTAGGCATTCTAAGTCTAAATATCTGTTATCTTTAAAAATTTTAAGAATCGGCTTTTGGATGTTTGAATGAAATTAGATCAAATTTTTTCCCAGATCCATAATTATTGTAGATTTCTAAACTGTATGATTCACATGCATGAACTGACACCTTATATGTATGGCTAATTGCTAATTTGTTCAGGCAAGAGCCAGGTTTGTTGTACGTTCAACCAACTTAGTTAAAAAGATCTAAAACATGGGACATGACTGGCGGCTGATCTGGTGCCATCGTGCAGCCGGCTGCATGGTCGGTTAATTTCTATCTGTACTGTAGGTATTTTTAAATCTACGTAGGGTCCCTCGGTCTCTCTAGCTAATCTTCTACTCGATAAAGAAAATATTGCCAGATCTTGTGTATTGGGTGTGTGGGTAGGTAGGCTCAGGCTGCCTACGTTGCTGTTTTATTCTGGTCCCTACTGTTTACTTTCTGCGTTGATGCCTTGTTCCTGTGTATTTCTGAGATGAAAATATGAACCATTTTCATTACTCCGTTGCGTTTTTGTTATTCATTCTACTCCATACCGCAGTCAGGTAGGCGACTTCTCTTCTTCGAACCTGGTCGTGCTGATGCTTCATGCTTGAGTTATCGTTTCTCTAGCAGGTACATAATTGGTCTTGAAAAGTTGTAGTAAAGTGAAAATGGGGAATCCATCATTGATTTCTTCAAACAAAAGTTTTTCCAAGGTTGCGCGCAGTACCTCTTTCGGTGGAGCCAAGTCGTTCTAAGCCTAAGCCTTCTCAAGTTGGAAGTGAACCGAGGGGTTTGTCAATAATTCCAGTCATAGACACTGCAAAAAGGGTGTTCTATTTACTACCATATTTATCAAATTACACAATTAGTAATTACACATGTTTATGTACACTGTATTGTCAAGAGGTCAAGTGCGGTCAGGTGATTTCGATGGTGACTCTTATGGAGGAAGAAATCCAGAACTCAATGGATCGTCCACTTCTAAAACGAATTCCACATGTCCCATATAGTGTGCTTTCCCTGAAACTTCGACGGTGACGAAAGTGGTATTATCAGCAATGTTTGATTCTGTTATTTTTGCTGAAAAACAATCCAATGTGGTTTATGGAATGAACATGATTAAGTATTATAATATCAGAACGAATGGTAGCAGGCCTCGTATATGTACGATTTATTTATTTTTTTATTTATGTATTTTACCCACGTACTACAAATTTATCTGTAAAATCAAACAATTAAATTCACAATTCGTAAAATATAATTAAGAGTATTCATTTTTCACTGATAACAATAAATGAATTTCAAGTACCTAATGGGTGCAAACTGCGGATGCTTTGACGTGTTTATGGGGACACTTATGTATATATGTATTAATACCCCTGAATTTTGTTCCATTTATGGCGCTGATAAATGTAATGGTTTCATCAACGTCCACTTGATTCTTAGCAAACATCAGAGCCATTCGCGAGGTCACTCCCGATCCGCACGGACATCTGTCTACCTAAAATGACCAGTAACAAATATGAACTAATCAGGTGGGGTGCTGTGAGAAATGGAATCATACCACCTGAAAGCTAACACACTTTATCCTTTAATGCCCATAGCATCTCTTTCTAGGCAGCCTGATTTTGACACCATTTAGTTTTTTAGCCATTGCTAGAGTTACGCACGTAGAGAAATTCCTGAAACCACCATTTCATAAAGAATTAAAAGTTTTTTAGTTTTAGAGCACCGTTTACCTACTGGAATAGTGGAATAAAAAGCTAGAATGAAGTTTGCGTTATTTCGTTCGCGTTTTATTGCGTTTAGGTATCCGTTTTTAAGCAAAGTAAAACAGCGCACGTCCACAGCACAAACCGCCAATCATCCTATGCTAGATATAATATGTACCTACTTAAACTCTTTCTTACTACTGATTTACCTCATTTTCGGCAAAAACAACAACATTCATAGTTTCAGTTGCAGTCAAATCTTTGGTCAGAATAACGCCACTAATGTAGTTCAGATCGGCGTGTTCAAGTGGATGCTCGACGGCAACCAGTTTGTTCACCAGTTCTGAAAAATTAATTAGTCACAAAAAGTCTATGTAATAGGGGAACGCACCCAATTACGAACACATCCAAATTTATGCGGCACAAAAGAACCCTAAAGTGAACGGCTACACCCAAACCGATAATGTGATGAAAACAAGTAGAAATTGTTTCCCGCTAGAAATCATTTGCATGTAGGCGCTTTCCATTGTATATTGGTTTATTGCTCTTATGTAGTTGTTGTTAGGCATGTTTTATTGTTTTAGAAAAAGAAGGTCCAGGTTTTATGTTGTTCAAACTCACTTAATTATGTTAGGTTGCAAGTTCAACGTCAGGATTTACTTTTAATGGTACTAGCAGCAGCAATCATCTGATTTGTAGTTGCTTTAGCTATATCCATTCCAAACTGTTCCGCTCTGACGATGATGTAGAAGGCACCTCCATAGGAGACGTCCACGTATATTGGTTTATCGTTGAAGGAGATTTCAACATCTACAATTAGACAAAGAATCTTTACTGCTACCTACTAATAATATTAACAAGTGCGGGTTTCTATTCCACTAGAAAGTGCCAAATGAAATGTTATTTAAAATCCTAATCAGTATTCGGGTATTCGGCAATTAAGCCTACAGTCGCACATGGGCTGATCTTGACTCACTAGGTGACACGATAATTATTTGCCGGAAACTGAAACATCAGGCTGAGAACTGAGATCACTATTTTTCACCAGCCTTTGCCCGACCAATAGTTCCTACATTCATTCATACTGAGCAGTCTATCTAAAAAAGTCTTAATTTTACTGATGGCTTCGATATACTTTTAATTTTTGTTCCTTTTTGTGAACAACAAGCTTAATAACCGATCACGCATTTTTGTTGATTTCTGTACTGTCCTACCTAGCTGGAAAGCGAATGCTGGCACACTGAGAAAGCGAACACTGCCTCTCTTCGCCCAATCTGGGGAATTGTCCACATAGGCCTTCACCTGACCACAGGGGCAGTCGATTTTCACTAACGTCTCCGCCTTGTTCACATCCTTCTGAAAACAAGCAAATTCAGACTGTGACCTTTGACGAATTTGATAGACTTTTGTGCGTTATTTTTTCAAGTCAACAAAAGAGCTTGTTCAAGTTTCATATCAAACTTTGTGCTGAGTAAAACGCACCTGTACAACGAGGTTTTTGACTCTACAGTGATATACTGAATATTGGTATTCTGAAACAGTATAGTGGCTGAAACGAGTGGGTCATTCCTGAGATCGACAGATCTTTTAATTTTTACCTATATCTCACTCCCTGGAAAGCAGTTGTAAAAGCGTTTTTTCGCGCAAACAATGCAGCATATAAAATTTAGCTGGAACAGCAAAAATATACTCCTCAGTTCAACGCATTCTGTAGAAATAGAAATTCTGTAGTTGTTGAGATCATAGGCCGAACCAAAATATATCGAAAGCATAACACTTTCAGACTCAGGCGTGAAACTCGCGTCGGTTTTTTAAAATGTACTGTGTGCACATTAAGTGACTTTAAAGACTAAAATTTTGTCAAATGTCAGCTAATCAGCTCTTTTAAGAACAACTTTCAAAAAAAGTGAGCGGAGGACTGAGACCATTGTAAGCCTGACTTGTGGTTGTGGTTGTGGCTTACTAATGCCAAGTACTTTTGTAAGCCACAGAAATAGATTTGTATGGCGTATTGCACGATTAGAAGCATTAACTGCGCGTATAACATACGTTAGAATGGTGTCCTTAGATTGCATTAAGCAAGACTGAGCTAAGACTGCCTTCATGTATTTCACCGGTTGTATCTTCCACCAGCTTACCTCAACCAGCCCTTGATCCACGGCGTATCGGGCCAATCCGATAGTCGCATGACCACACATTGTACCGTAGCCTTCATTATGAACAAACAAAACACCGAAGTGGGAATCCAGGCGCTCTCGATCCACAAGATAGGCCCCGTACATATCTTTATGCCCACGAGGCTCCCACATCAAAAATTTTCGACAATCGTCCAAATTTTCCTGACAATATCGACGTTTTTCCAATATCGTTTGTCCTTTAATCTCTGGCAAACCTTTTGTGACGATTCGTAACGGTTCGCCACCAGTGTGCATATCGCAGGTGGTGGCACAAAATGATAATCGATTATGACCATTATTTGTGGTCATTGCAAATAGGTTAATTCCGAAACGTCTAAAATGGTAAATACTAAATAGCTATTAATATGGTTCATGGGATACCTCACGTTAGAGACAACAAGACAAACAGTCTAAACGGATAAGAAGGAGCCTTTTAGTCGAAACAAAGGCGGTCATTTGTGTATCATAACTACATTACTAACTTCATCGTGAAAAATAGAAAACTAATGTAATATCATAGACGAATCCATATTTGGTTACGAATTTATCTGTCGATTCAGCTTTTTATGATCACTTCATGAAAGTCTAGGCAATCTGATTTACATTTTTCCTATTTTCGTAAACTTTTTAAAAGGCATTAACTATTTAAATGAGATCATTGTTTTGAGCACCTAGCAGTCACTTAAATATAGGTGATTGACCCTAAATAAGATGAATATATTTAGATGGAAGGCCTTTTCATAAAAATATACCTTTGCTAAATTCTCAGTGGGGTCAAACAAAACGTATGTTTTTTATGCGTTAAACACAGAGAAAGAAACACTACGATCTCGAGTGTCATGACACGATAAAACCAACAAAAAACTTGGCAAAACTTCAAGCATTGTGGCGTATCTAATCTGCGTCATTTTCACGTTTGTTTCACTCAAATAAATTGCCTTCTATAGACCTACCTAAAACAAAAATTGCAACTGTGCGTTCGTAAGAGTGTTCAGTTTTTTAAAAACTAATTTGCAATGTGCAAGTTATTTTTGAAGTAATTTACCTATGAACATCTTATGCACCTTAAAAATCTAATTGGTGCAAAATACAATAGAAGTAACAATATAAATAAATAATCTTAACCAGCTAAAGATAAAAATTTCCAAAAGACAGCTTTGATCTTGCAAATGTGTTATCTAAATTCTCAGTCATGAGAAGCTTGAGTCAGATTCTCACTCAGTGAAGTTAACAACGGACACCGATTTCTGTTCAAGTTATTTTTTTGGAGTTTGAAGTTGAGTAATGTATTTCAGTTCAAGGTACTAGTTTTTACAACAATATGTTATGTTATGCTTAATGCTACAAGTTTAAGGTAGTTACCTCTATTCATAGCATTATGCACAGAGTGAGACTTTTTAGTTTTGAGTAGTCCCAATGGCCTACTCTTGACCGAGCTTTGTGGTTTCACCAAACACTGAAGTCTGACCAAAAATTGCTGGACCCTGAGACAAAAAGAAACGCGCGGTCTCATTCCAAAAAATCGAATTGCAATCGTTATGAGTTGAGCGAGTAGACACAAAAATCACGCCACTTGTTTTAACTCAGGGTTAAGCAATTTCTGGTTAGAATTTAGTTTCACACCAACTTCACACGCACATTGGTGCGGTAAATGGTAAAATACTGTTAAAATAGTATCAATCTTTTATGATTTTAAAACTTTTCAAAATCGTAAATTTGCAAAGTTGCCAGTTTGAAAACCGATTAAGGTCAGATTCATCAATATTATAGAAGTGTAGTTTAGTACAGTCAAGAATGCAGTTTGGATTACACTTTCACTCGATAAAAAATGAATAGTAAACATCTAGCTAGTGTGTGTTGATGGAAACAGACCAACAGATTAGCTGAATCCTTTGCTGTATTTTCAGCCGAAACATGGAAGTGTTTCCGAGACGTCGAAGTGCAAATTCACCCAAAAACGAAAACAAAACTGACAAAGACACGAGCTGACAAAACATGTCAATGCAAGTTGTCTGACAACAAGCAATATTTCATACCAATTTATAGCAACTGCGCTAATTACACTTGCTAATGGCAGTGCCTGGTAATCAACGTAAATCGTGCCGCAGAGGAATCCTTATTTGTATTTGCTTCCTCGAACCATCTGCCATCTGAAATTCCGGGTTTAGCTGGAATTAACTGGATCCATCAATTTAATTTACATCCTCACAATTCAACCCGTCATCAATCACATGTCAAAACCTACATTTTCCGGAGTTGACAAAATTTTTAGCTTTACACTGAAGTAGAAAGCGCTATTCTGAAATTAAATAGAACATTGCTATAAACGCTGATTTGCCCATACTGAAACTAGAGTATCGGGGTCGACTCATACTGCACAGCCGTGTCCATTCAGTCGGTAAAAGTAGGAAATAATCACGCCATAAGTTACTTTAATTCTTTTTTTATACACTATAATTGATTAAAATCGTAACTTAACCGGCTGACTGAACGTATGAATCGACCCCAACTAAATCTAACTTTTAGATCTTTTCAGATGGCAACTTTTAAGTGCGTACTTACTCGCTCAACTCAATTTCTTACGGAAAAGAAACTTAAAAAATAGGTATGTGTACCACGTAAACTTTTACTGTGATTAAAGTACAAAATCAACAATTTAAGCAATACATAATGAAGACAGGAATACTTACAGAAAGCGAACCCAAAATTGTATAAACGAGTATTTTCAATACTGGAAATAACTAAGTACATAGTGACATTAAATACAAAAACATGATAGCGGCAAAACTAATAAGCTTAAGTTTCCACCTTATCTTGAATTGAAAATAAACAGGATACAAGAAGTTACGAAAATTAGAAATTTCCAATGAACCACGAAATTGCGTTGTTAAATATTTGTGACTTTATATGGTCAGCAGAAAAGATAAGCTTAATAAATTGGCCCCAGAGTCTGGTTCATATTTGTTGGTCTGCAGTTAGTCGTCGCCGAAGCAAATACGCGGGCTTAAAAGGAGATCATGCTTACTTCAGAGGCTAGGAACCACAAGAGTATATGAATATGCCAGAACAGTGTGCTACACTGTCCCGTAGCATAGCAATCGATTGCTGAATAAACTATAGGTTGCGCCCAAATATGAACCAGAGTACAAAAATATCAAGAGTGAACGATACTGTTCTACTAGAAGAGAATGCGAGACACTTGAGCCAAATCAAATGGCGTGATTTTAGCGGCTACTCTCTGTACTTGATGGCTGAAAGTTGCTGGGTTGCCGACCAATTGCGAAGCAAAGGTAACCCTATTTTATTTGTCATGTCCGTTGTCACTAAAAAAATTATCAGTAGCATTAGTATGGACATTTTTTAATCACATGTTCTGTTTTGTCTCAGTGTTCAGCACTTTTTGGTCAGACTTCAGTAAATTGCAATACACAAATAATAATGCCTCGCTGTTCGTCTGGTTGCTCACTGGTTTTGCTCTATGTACTCTTGATATTACAATAATATTACAACCACAAGATTATGAATACAAAAGCGTTTCGAAGACCACATAGCACACACAGCTGCGTAGTAGCTGTAATAAAGCTGCAAATATGTCCTGTCCTACAATAACTCCTTCCTCCAACAAATTAATTTTGACAACTGTAACACAAATTGACTTCTGACTAAATACGTTCACTTGTCAGGATGTGAAATTGATCAGAAAATATGAGTTGAAAGTTTACAATGTGGGTACACATAAGTAACTAATAAATAATTTAATAGCAAATTGGCCCCAATAAAAGCGACAGAAGCACCGTGAGAAAACATTCTACAAAAAACATTAGAAAATTCCCTGACAAAATGCAGAAACAGGCACAGTGCAAAAATTAATTCCAAATGCCAAAACTATACCTGCAAAACACTAGATACAATCCGACAAAAAACAATATAAAAACAAAATATTTTAAGCAATAAATACTTATCAACATTTTTCAAAACTCTGAATAAATATAAATTTATGTTCTTGAAGCGAAAAAAATAGGATTTATATTTTATAAACTTACACCATTATTGTTATGTCCTTAATATCTGATTACGATGTTAAACCTATCTTGTAGTTGACGTTTCTGCTTGCTTCTCGGCCACTTTTTTTAAAATTTCGTGTTAGAGCACAGGTACCATAATAGTGTCGAAGCTTTTGCTAAATACTATGTTCTAGATTTTGTATTATTTTTAAAGAAGTATTTTTTTACTAAAAATGTAAAAAACTGTTTACAAGCAAACAAGGCAAAACAAAATACTTACATAATACATACAGTTTTCAAGAGGAAACAAAAATACGACATCAACAAGACGTTATACGAAAAATGAATGCTTAAAATTAAAATAGTTAAGCCGTTTTTAAAAATAGTTTTTTTTAAATTAATAAATACTTCGAGAAACAAGTAAATCAGAAACATATGACGAAAACAACGAACAAAAAACAAATAATACTACAGACAAAAACAATAATATATAGAATGTGATTAGAAAACAATGAAACATTTTCAATATAATATTATATAACCAGTTTAGCAACTACCAAAAATTCTACTCATACAATAACATTACACACAAGATAACAAAAAATAATACGTTAATGTATTAAGTGCCGGATTACCCCCCTCCCCGATAAATCCAATAAAAACTGTTGCCCACTTCTTTAAACCAGTCCAAAAACTACAACTATCTAATAAATCTGTAGCTGATTATACACAACCAAATACATTTTGATTAAATTAGTTAAACAATTTATTATAATATAACGATTTACTTTTTAGTAAATCTTTCTTCATTTACATAACTTGGAAGAAAAAACGTGACATGTAAAAAGAGAGAACTGATGCAAAGGTAAAAAACAAACGCGCATATTTTAGCGTTTTATTTTATTTTCACAATAATATTCAGCATTCGTTTGGCTTCCAGGCATATAGATATAACAATCCACTAAAAAAATCAGCATTAGATGTTAAACAAAAGAAGAAAAGCCCGACAAGGGTTGTCTCGATCTAGCCGGCAGTTGGTTAGCCTGTCCGAAGGTAACGCTGCCGGCTAGCGAGACATTTTCCGAGGCTATGTTGGATGTGGGTGGGGATGCCATACGATGGGCCTTGGATTTGGCACGTTGCCAGGAGTCTTTGTAGTTCTGGTTGCTGGTCACATAGTGCTGTGCTATGCTGGACACGTCACGCTCGTCGTCACTGCCGCTGCCCACTGCGCCCTGAAATGCAACAGGGGACAATGGTCGATTCGTACTTACAAAACTGTATGTCCGTTCAGCCGACAAAATTACGAAATAATCACGCCACATCAGCTGATCTTGAACACTATTCTTGACGTGATTATTTCGTAATTTTGACGGCTAAACGGACATACGGCTGTAAGTATGAATCGAGCCTAACACTGAAAGTTTGATAAAAAGTTGCTGGAGGGCTGTAGCCAAAAAGAAACACGATTTCATTACGAAAAGAACAAATGGCCAGCATCAGGGCCCGATTTATCGAAGCAAAATGTTCGTGGTTGAAAATTTTGGATTGATCGAAACATTTTCAACGACGAACATAACACGTAATTATAGGACAAATGTTCGTCGTTGAAAAACAAATGTTCGTCGTTGAAAAACAAATGTTCGTCGTTGACAAAGCAAATGTTCGTCGTTAAAAATGCTCGTCGTTGAAAAACAAATGTTCGTCGTTGAAAAACAAATGTTCGTCGTTGAAAAACAAATGTTCGTCGTTGAAAAATTTTCAACGGCGAACATTTCAACGGATGTCTTGAGCTCCGTTGAAATGTTCGTCGTTGAAAAATTTTTCAACGACGAACAATTTCAACGACGAACTTTCAACGACGAACATTTGTTTTTCGACGACGAACATTTGTTTTTCAACGACGAACATTTGTTTTTCAACGACGAACATTTGTTTTTCAACGACGAACATTTGTTTTTCAACGACGAACATTTGCTTTTTCAACGACGAACATTGTCAACGACGAACATTAAATGTTTCGATAAATCGGGCCCAGGAGGACAACAAGTGGTCATAAAAATCAAGCTCCTGTTGTCTCTTAGGGTCCACCAATTCTGGGCTGTACTTTGGATTTAAATTACGGCTATTGAATAATACTAATGTTTTATGGGCGTTGTGCTCTTTTCAATATTTTGTCGACTGAACAGATATATGGCTGGTATGAACTGATTCTAAGAGGTCTTGTCTCATTCACTGAAATAAGATAAACGCAATTTTTTTAGTTCACTACACTAATATTGTGCAATAGCGTCATTCTAATCCCACAACTCCAATCACCAACGTGCAAACCATTAAGAGCACACACGGGCTATGCTTACCCCATGAGCACTATGAGCACTATGATTACTCGACGAGTCGACGTCGGATTTCTCCGTGAATGACTGATTTTCCATGGCAAGTGAGTCGTATAGGTTGGGCAGTCGCTGGGTGCCGCCATGTCTGCCGTTCAAGTGATCCGCCCGACCCCCCTGGGGCCCGCTGCCGTTGGAGGGTTTCTTGATGGGAATCTCGTCGAAACTGCGGTTGGTGTTGGGTAGGGGCAGGGGACTGAAATTACGAAAAATTACTAATACAAAAACAGCACAAAAAAAGTATGAAAAAATTACACATAGAATAAACTACTGTGAGAAATCCGATGAGAATATCACACTCATAACGTATCTTATGCCAACTTAGTTAAATCATTAAAAAAATCGACTCATACGTTGTCCGTTGTCCGTTCAGCCGGCAAAATTACTAAAAAATCACGTCACCAATAGTGAATAA
>JASANF010003711.1:0-70865 GCA_030248245.1 Trissonchulus sp. WLG1_4 | reverse complement strand
AACTTATGCGCGCATAGGCGCTATGCGGGCTTCGTGAAACGCCCCACAGAATTACATTAGCTGTGTGTGCGTGTGTGTTTATCATGTGCGCTAATGTTAAATCTCAACGTATGTATAGTGTGGTGAGTACATGCGTACTGTTAGCCACGCTCACATACATAATTATTGTTTGGCGGGGACAAAATTATCATGTCTGTCACAAGTGCTGAGCATTCAGCAAGTGCTGGGGCCTGTTGCTCAACTTTACAAGTCCTACAATTGTAACAATTGTAAGTGCCAAAATCAGGTGATTCGTTACGAATTCATCATATCAATTCATTACGAATCACCTGATTTTGCACTTACAATTGTTACAATTGTAAGACTTGTAAAGTTGAGCAACAGGCCCCTGCTGATTGCATTATTACACCATCGCCAACGGCTGTACTAATTTAGCCGCCAACATTGACATACACAACAGTTTTTAATACGCGGATTTAACGTTGTGAAGACTAATTTTTCTGAATTTGCTAATTATGAACGGGTTCTGCAGTAAAGTTTTTTACATATGTTTTATAATGTAGAGGTACATGATAACAAATTTTGTATTTTTGCGGCTTCATCAACATACGGTTGTAAGTATGCAATCAACTCTAAGTATTTGGTTGGCTGGCGTTTCGCCGTAGAAAACTTTAAACACATAAAGATTCCCGTTTTACCACATCACAGAGCCATTGTATTCTTGCGGTAGAACTCAAGCTGTCCTCGCCAGCTCAAGAAGTACGAGTAGCAGCCTGACGAGAAGTAGGGTGGGGTAGGGTCAGGTTGAAGTCTATCTCGGATCGGGTTGGGATCCTATCCGCAGAACTCTATCTGATAGAACACGCAATGAGGCGTTTATATATAATGATTCGGTAAGCAAGTTGCAGTTTGACATATTAAAAATGATGACTTTAATAAGTCTGGTGCCGCGTTTTATATTCGAAGAATATCCTGGGCACGTTACCTAAGCATGTCGCAACAAATTCTATCTTAAAATGGTTTAACTTTATATACTCGCAAGTCGTTCTTGTTACATAACGATAACATTATTTTCAAAGCTATTTTTCCAGAACAATCAGTAAAGCGGGAATAAAATGGCTATAACGGAACCGCCTGATGAGACCGTTGGTAGGGTGGAATTTGACGGATTGGGGCTAGACGCAATTTGACACCAAACTAAATTTCCAGACGGACTTTAAAGTGGGTGTGCGGCGTGCGCATACGGAATTTGATGCAAACTCACTCACGCTCGCTCAGTGCAGTGTGCGCATACGGAAGAATTACCATCCTAATGGTGAATTAAACATAAAAATCCAATTAAAAAATCAAAATTTGGATAAGGCTACATGCTACAGATAAAACCAACTATATGTATCGAAATAATGCTATAAACGGGATATTGAATAGTCAGAATTACTCCGTTGTTCAGATTCTGATAAATGGGAAACTTAGCAGATACACCTAGGGGCTATTCCTTTACCGGATTAAACGGACTGGACTTATTTTAGTCCGAGGTTTTGGAATGACAAATCGGACTAAACGGACTAAATGAGTTAAAATAAGTCAGCTGCTTAATTTTAGTCTGACCCCATTCCAAAACTACCACTGGACTAAACGGACTTAACATGCACGCTTAACATTAGCGTGCATAGTTAAGTCCGTTTAGTCCGATTAAAAAGCAGCGCGCTAGAAGTTAAGTCCGTTTAATCCGGAGGTTTTGGAATGGCATTTTTAAGCTTAATTGATAAACCGTTTAGTCCGCTTATAATTAACCCTTTAGTCCGGTAAAGGAATAGGCCCCTAGAGTACACATTGACAAACCTTACTCAGATCAAGAGTACGCAATAGGAAACAATAATCATGACTACATTTTACTCAGGCATAAATATTTCAAATAATTTATAATAAACTTGCCTATAATTATGTAATTCCAACTGAGTCAAAGTATGTGAATTGATGAACACACAAAAAATATTAATAATTTATGAACTTTTTAATTGTCAGCTTATCATTTTACACTGTCTAAACCTGTAACAGCCGCTTTACGCGGAGACAGGGTTACAAAAATAGGTAATATAATGAACCTAAATGTATTGAATAGACTGATAAGCTAGTTTTTATATCACATGATATGGGAATGGGCTAAAGTCCAAACCCGGTGATATACACAGCATTAAATTGCACGGCTGATTTCTCTAAGCTGTGGTCTGACTGCCAGTGTCTGGGGTTAAAGAATGGAATTCGCAGAGCCAATCTTTGCTAACCGTGTTTTTTCATGAAACAAAAGCATGTGTTTTGCATGAATGTTAAATTACATTTTTGAAGTTTTTTCGACAAATAATAGTACACATCCAACTTTGTGATACAGTAATATTAGACTACTGGCTACTATTCAACTTTTCTATCTAAACTCACTATATAATTGATACAAACAATGAATATGAACTACAAGACGTAGCCCCAGCTGAGTGCGCTTTATATACGCACTAGCACTAGCTGCTGGTGAAATGCGGGAAGACCTCCGCCAAAAAATTATCTCGAGAGAGGGCGGTTTGATCAATTTTACTGCAACTTTACGAAAAGACCGTAAAATTGCTATTTTTGGTGCGAACGAGGTCTTAACTCTTCTGGCACTGTGGAAGTGTGGATGTCAAAATTATCATGTGTACTTACTTACACATGATAACTTTGACATCCACACTTCCACAGTGCCAGAAGAGTTAAGACCTCGTTCTGGTTAAGGCTCGATTCATACTCACAGCTGTGTGTCCGTATAGCCGGCAAGATAACGAAATAGTCACGCCACTAATAGTGTATAAGATCAGATTGTGGCGTGGTTTTTTTCCTGTTGTGCCACAGCACAACAGGTCTTTAATTTTGATTTTGGACAATAACACTGAGCTTGTGTTCACCTTTTGTCAGTTGGTTTGTGTAACCTGTGCTTCAGTCTAACAGCGCGGGCGTCACATGTGGTTTGCAGTGTTTTCTACGTTAGTTTGAATGGGTTCAGTGTTAAATTACATGGGCAGTGGAAACATCTACTTTAAGTGGAATACCATTAGAGATTATGGAACGCAAAAAAAAGTGAAGGACGGAATTGAACTCTCTGGCATCAGATTTTAACTCGAACGCGCTACCGTCTAAGTCAACCAGCTCTCATAAGAGTTTGAATAAATGTGTTGTTAGTTGTTACTAATAAAACACTATCGTTGATTTTGTTGTGATAGTTTGAGGATTTGTGTGATCAATCATTAATACTGAACAGAAATTGTGATATTAAACTTAAAAACTTAAATTGCGAATAGAATTCAAAATATATTTTTACAACAAAAAAATTTTATATATATGTCAACCTTAACATGCAAACTACAAACTGAGCATCAGATTTTTTGCAGATAGATTGTTGTTAAAGACTTTTATCTATCGTGTATCGTAGCCGAAATTGCTCAGTTGGGAGAGCGTTAGACTATAGATCTAAATATCCTTGGTTCGATCCCGGTTTTTGGTCGTATTTTTTTGAATCAACATTGCTGTTTTTAATAATTCATTTTACCAATTATTGAAAATTTGTCTAGTTCACATAAATCATAAATATATTTTTCTTCCTCAGGAGACGCACTTGTATTACTTTGATAGCATTTTGTACTAACCTTCTGTGTCCCTGGTTTATATATTTACACTAAAACTTTACTTACCAAACAACTTAATTCAAAGTTTAAGTGAGGTGCAATATTTTATATGAAGGCGACAAAAGCCATTTTAAGCACCGGCCCCAGGAAGGCTTACCGTATAACGAGATACCGCTGCACAACAGGTTTTAAATGACCGCTGGTCAATTTACTTGAAAAAGAATGCTTAAGGGGGTAGTGTCGCGAAAGCAGTCGATTTTGCGCGTCTATAAAACTTTTTCAGTGAAAGATAGGTCATTGTTCTTTATATATTCTGAAATTTTGTTTCAAGGCAAATATTTTTGCCAAGTTTCAGCAAAATTGATGCAGCATACAGTTAGCAGTGAAGTCGCAAAGTCGGAAAAATGACGTTTTGAAAACCTATTCACATTCGATAATTTCGTCACAATTAAAAAACTTTTTACGCGGCCCCCTCAGGGGCCGCGTATATACTATATTCGGAATCTCAGATTCCTACGTTAAACTGGGTAGGTCAAATTTCTAGTGTTAACTAACACTAGAAGGGGAGGTACCTCGCTGTTCTGCCGTACATTCCACAAAGAACAACTTGGGGAAGCTCTCAATACCATCAGCTGCGTATGCAAAATATGCAGCTGCGACCCAGAATCGATCCGCCGACCGTCGGATCAGCAATCGGATGCTCAGTAATGCGCAGCACACTACCATTTGAGCCAACCGAGCTGACGAAATCCTGAATTATAAATGCCTGATACGTTTTGTGCAAGCAATAGCAACAAGCAAATCAGCAGCACTAAGTTTAACATTTTCATGAGTTGAACACTTAATACTGCATTCATGTATTAATTGAATAAATTGAAGAAATACTATCTAATTTGTAGCTAATATCGACTCTGGTACGTACTTACAAATGTCTATCGGCGCAATTTGTGATTTGCGAAGAACGATTTAAGTAGCCAAGATTATGACGAACATGCAAGAGGTCTCATAGTGTAGTGGTTAGCACTCAGGACTCTGAATCCTGTTGTCCGAGTTCAAATCTCGGTGAGACTTACCGTTTCACTTTTGTGTCGATATTTGAAAGACTTTGGAGCTAATCAGCAATGAATGTGTGCAGAAATGGTATTTAAAATCATTTTATCCACAAAAAACCGGCCGCGTTTAATATTTCCTCTGGAATATTGACACTCAGGTGTCACAAAGTAACAGCTCCTCACTCAGCAGAAGAGCTTGTTGGTTAGATTCTCTACACAAAGTAAAAGCACATATGCTCTAGTTTATGCACACAAAATTTAGTGCAAATTGCTTGAGTGGTTGTGGAGTAATGCCTGTTTGAACTGTGAAATTGTGCGTAACCTGTAAAGTACACACAGCAAAATGATAAATTGTAAAAAATTTAAACACTTATTTTGAAATCAAAAGAAAAACGAACCTTTATTTTTCATTTTTCTTAATTGTGGCAAAAAATTGCGCGTCAAAACATTACATGTACTTCACAAGCTGGCCAATCTGATATGTGGCTTCATTTTTTGAACTTTTATGTTTCTATTGTGTGAGTCTCGCTCACAAATGGTGATTGGTTAAAAATATTAATAGATATCGGTAGTCTAGTGTCTGGCAGTATTTATTTGACACCATATGGCATTTCACTAGTTTCTCAGTGAACGTATAACTTCAAAGCAAAAAGTTCTCATTTTGCAGCCTATGAGCAAAACTGCTTTGGCGACACTACCACCTTAACGCTTACTGAAGCTTTTGCCGCAGATTGGGCTTGTTCGTAATGTTACCGGATGAACGAACACACGACAGCAAGTATGAATCGAGCCTTACTCTGAGCACTAGTACATGCAGTACTAAACGCAGGTAGTATAGGCCACACTACTCTATAACTAGCTTAACGTAGCAGAGCACTAACGTAGGCTTTTGTCAAGAAATGCACAGTACAATGAACTAATGAAGCGCTAACTCATCATACATTAAATACACACGTACGGTAGTCTTAACTTGATTCCAGTGCAAAGTGTGATGTGAGAGTATAACGTGCAATGTTATTGTTTATTGCAGTTGATGCACTGGTATCTTTAAGATATGTATGGAATGGAATAAGATATATATATATATATATATATATATATATATATATATATATATATATATATATATATATATATATATATATATATATATATATATATATATATATATATATATATATATATATATATATATATATATATATATCTCCAACATTTTCAATCGAATTCGAAAATATTGTGTGTAGCCACATTATATGCGAGTGGAAATCTTTATGTAACTCTACTTCTGTAATTCAACACAAAAATACGCATTACATATTATATTATAAAAATCAAGGCATTATTAAGCATGGCAGTTTTCAAACAACAGGCAAGATTGTCATTGTCAATATTAGCAGCTAATAAGTTTGAACTAATGGCAGATCTATATTTTTCGTTTTATTTTTTGCACTTTTTTAAATTGATCCGCTTAAAAAATAAAAAAGATGAAACTACTGCTAGTTCTACAAAAAATTTTTCGAAATTCCAATGGAAAATCAAAAACATTTCCGAAAAACATAGATCAGTTACATCAAGTTAATATAAAAAGCATCAAGAGTATATGGTGATTCTCACTGTAAAATACTCTAATATTGTTACAATCAGACAACACTATACTTAACATACTCCTGATGGTTAGGGTTACCACACATGGGCGTGAACACTCTCTGATTTGGCTCCCCCCCTCCGCCACATCAATTTTTTGTCCCAAAAAACTAACATTTTTTAAAAAATACCGTAACACCACCCCCCTCTATCACTCCCAATCGACGGTTCTCCCCCCCCCCCCCAGAACTCCTGCTACACATGTATGGTGATTAACATATCAAATAAGTGTCAAAATCCAGTTTTGACATCTAATTAACAAAACTGTCAAAGTGTCAAGTCCCAAAACATCATCATATTATATTTCAGCAACGAAGTCCTTCTTTTCGGCGCTTCAGGCAAATACGCCATTGTTGCTGAATCGTTTTCAGCAGTCGGCCGGGCGGCTTGGTCATTTCCACCACGATGGTTTTGTCATCCACACAAGTGCGTTCCATCCAGAACAGACCGTTGATTCCGGTCCAGCAGCTGGATTTCTGACCGACGGACGCCGGGCAGTCCACCAAAATGTCCATGCAGCGATTGTCGTTCTTTGACTCGTCGTACGGCTGCGGCTCTTGGCGACGATGACGCGGATGACCTATGTTTTCCAGTTCTAAAATAATTTACCAAATGGGATCATTGGCGACAAAAAAAATAAAAGTTTAAAATCTATAGTAATTGAGATTTATGAGATTGAAAAAAGGCAAAAAATAGTCAAAAGTTGAACACATAGTGTTATTTAGATTGCTGAGAATGAGAAATAAGTTTTGAGGCAAATACGATTGCAGCCGTGTCTATTGTGTCAGAATGGTCTAAAGTGGTCAGCAGTCTGAACGTAAGCCACGGTACATTAGCTCCATCTCTGCCCATGTTTGTGCGCCGATAAAAACCAAAGTGGTTAACTAAAATGGAGTCAAAGTCAATGTATTAACTTTAAAAAGTTAACATAAGATTAAAACAGCTACATTACAACATAACATACCTAAAATTCTATGATAATGAGCTACTTTATTTTATCAAGTTACAGTTTTTATAAAAGTGGCTCTACAAGTTTGCTCTCTTCTGAGATTGACTAAAAAACATAAATAAATCTGATTCATGGGTTCTGTATAGTTATCATACTGTTATAGATGAAGCAGAAACTTTAGATAAGTTATGGATCACCTTATGTTCTCACATAAACTCGGTTTATACTATACTTCATCCAACTAAAGCCCCACCTGGCACCACTTCGACGGCCATATAAATAGGCACCCCATCACAAATGTCCAGCACTATGTCGCTGCCTAGGGCCTCAGCTTGGTCCAGAGTCAGAGGCTCCTTGATTACGCGCAGAGGGCGACCTTTTTTGGCATCCTGAAAATAAAATTGACACTTTTTTCTAAACTTAAGATTTTTTAAAAACATACCTGTCATTCAGTTCATTACACTTACCTGTGAATGTAAGGGTCGATTCATACTTACAGACCTATGTCCGCTCAGCCGTCAGAATTAATGAAATAATCGCTGCATAAGCCGATCTTTATACAATACTTGTGGCATAATTATTTCGTAATTTCGTCAGCTGAGTGGACACTGGACATACAGCTGAAACTATGAGTCGACTCTTAGGAATTCCCCCCCTACATTTCAACGCAGTCACCAATTGAGTCACTTGATTACAAGTCAAAAGTTTGTGTCTGAGTCCGACACAAAATTTATAAGTGCAATTAACTGATTATTGAATTCAACCAATTCCTTCGATTGACCAACATTAATACAAATTGCGAAAATATATAATTTTCTTGAATACTTCGGCGTAACGAATTTCGGCATATTTATTTATCTATAAATCGAAGTCTTATCAAGGGCTTACCGGTGCTTCAACCATTGGCATAATATAGCATTTGTCAACTGATCTGGACACTGTGATATCCTGAAATGAACCAATTGACACATAGTTTTACCGACAAAAAAAAATTAAAATATGGCTCAAAATAGCTACGTTTTCGATAAAAATGGTAAAAATTGCGTCAATCTTGAGGGAGGGCGGCTAAAATATAGTAGTCCGTGGCTATATATATATTTTCGACTCCATAATGAAAGCCTTAGCTATCATTTAGGCCTTAGTCATTGTTTAAAACTACCATTTTAGTATTTTTAGGACCATTACCATTACCAGTGGCCCAGTGTGTAAAGATAGCCTAATTTACCCACTGGTACTTAGAAAACAGTAACTGAACTAGGCTTACAGGTATATAGTTTAAAAACAATAATAGTGACGCTGAAAAATAGCATACTTTAGCAGGAATATTAAATCGTTCAACTTTATCCCAAGCGAATTCTGAGGGTAACTGCAGGGGTTGTCGCTGCAGATCTGAATTTACGGGGGCGCAGGGAAGCGAGGCTTGGTTTCTGAGGGCGAACCATGTCAGGATTCCACTGAGAACGACTAGACCCACGGCAGCAAGCAGAAGAAGCAGGATTTTCGTTGCGTTCGTCTGAAAAGGAAATGCACAAAATTTACAAACCGTACTCAACTTTGTAGTCTAAAGCCCGGTTCATACTTGTCCGTAAGGACACAGGGACAGGAACGAAATTTAGTGAGCTGCTGTGAAGAGTTGACACAAGCGTCAGGGCTTATTTTTTGTATACGATCTGCAACTGATCTCAACCTTATTCATGCGAAAAAAGGCTTATTTGGACTGGTAGATTTCTTGGAATAGCTTAAAGGACAAACGGCAGGGACAAGGACAAGGACGAGTATAAACCGGGCTTAAAGCGTAACCCTTATGAATTATTGTGTAGCTTTGTAAACCTCTGAAAAACAATGATGACAGCCAACTAATGTGAAATATCCCATTTGACACAGAGGCTGGGATTCCCAAACTGTGTTTAACTTTAGACTCAGTCTAAAACGTCCTTTTCGAATGAAATAGAACATCATCTTGAATCATTCTTTGCATATTTCATGCGATCATGTGTTCGACTGGGAGTGCAAATAGCGACCATAGCGTCTTCCGTGAAACGACATGTTGTGACACATCAATTAGGTGGACCATCGGAAGCCTTGGAAATCTCATGTGCCAATGTCAGTTGACACCCTAGGCTCCACATGCCACAAAATGCCACACGTCATGTGACATTGTGGCATCATGTGGTAGCATCCCCTTTTTCCCATGGTGTAAAACAGAAATGACAACCCAGTATTAGGCTTAGGCTTAGGCTTCCAGTTATAACTCACCCCCTTTTCCATAGTGGCAGTGAGAAACAGACACCTGAGAGCAAAGAAGGCACAAGAAAATAGATGCGGCAGACAGAAGCTGCTAAGAAGTTGCAAGTCAAATTGTGTAAGTAAACTAACCCAACTAAAGAAGTTGCATATTTATATTTGGGAATTTCAAAAAAACTGGCTTTTGATATGTAAAATTTTTTTCATAATCAAATGTCAAATTAATTGTTAGGATTTGTAGTGATGTCCGCTTCTTAACGCTGGGTTGCATTTAAACAGTTTTCGGGGGTAGTGCAGTTCAGATTTTTGACTCAGTCGAGTGTAACAAATGTTTCTCAAAGAATTTACTCAAGTTTTGGTTGTCAAAAAAATATTTGGCTAAAATTTTGGCTAATTTATTCTCAAAACTACTTCAATCCGGCGTCACCAAATAAAAATGTTGTTTTTTCGTGGTGCAAAAATTTGTCAAAATATAAAACTAATATATATACCCTTCTGTTAATCTCCGGATGTTATAAGTTTACTTTCGAAATTGCAAGTCTGTAAAATTAATATAATAATAGGGTTAAAAGTGAGTATTAAATAGAAAAGTGATAATAAAAATAAATCTATAATTATGTCAATTTAAAATTTCGCCAAGAAAACTCTGACATTTTGTTCAAGTTTTATTAACCCTACGTAAGGGCGATGACTGTTTATAATTACTTTTCAGTTATTTTCAGCAATTTTTTACTCATTTTTTTTACAAGAGCAATGTCTGATAAATAAGGTTAACGTTACTGGGTTCACGCAAAAAAACACTCGAGTTTCAAATAACCTTATTTTCATTTTTCACTTGACTAAATTATAATATCGTTAGTATGTTCGTCACCAAAAATATGGAAGAAACATCTTGAAGGATACCTGGGAAAAAATTACAACGTTAGCGAAAACACGCAAATCATTCCAAATTCCGACATTTCCATCTGACTAGGAGGTACATATATATACATACTTTTTAATCATAACTGGTTAGTTCAGAAATGGGCATGTTCATAACTACACAATTAGCTGATATATGTAAATATACTAAAATAATCCAATTCTCGCAATCTCGAATCTAGTATTAATGATCGTTATCATCTGTACTAACATGCATGATTTCATGACACTATTTCCGCAAAACGCACAACTCGGGTAATTTAGTGAACCTAAAGTCTGACCAAAAATTGCTGAACCCTGAGAGAAACCAGCTGGCGTGATTTTTGTGACTACTCGCTATACTCTTCATGCTTGCAATTCTTTTTTTTTCGTAATAAAATCGCAATTTCTTTTTGTCTCAGGGTCCAGCATTTTTTGGTCAGACTTTAGTTGGGTTAAGCAAAAAATTTTGGACTCTGAGACGAAAAGAAACACGCGATACGAAAAGAGCGAATTGCAAGCATCAAGAGTACAGCGAGTAGTCACAAAAATCACGCCACCGGTTGTGTCTCAGGGCTCAGCTATTGTCGGTCTCACTTTAATTAACTTTCCCCTGTGCTTTTGCAACCCCGAAGTCCAAACACTGTCAAATTTAAATAGCTAGTTATAATCGTGGTGACAACTGCATCTCAACTTCATAGTCTATATACAGCTGTTTTTAAAAACGGTCCAGGTCTGGTTCGGAACCAGATTTTGTTAAAAAATTAGAGCAAATAACTAAACTACGGAACTTTTGCAAAATTTCAAGTTAACGAAATCATAACCTATTACACAATTAAATGTTGATATTACCTTTAAAAAGCCTAGATTAGCTCAATTATTTGCGTAATTTAGGAAATCTACCTTTCTTACACAAAGTACAGTCTGAAACTTTTGCTAAAACTTTTTTACTAAATTATTTTTAAATTTTTAACTTTTTTACAGTTTTATGTCACGGCAGACAAGTTTTTATCAGTCTATATCATCGTAAGGAAGTCGTATCTTAAAGTGTATATAAACATTTTTCCTAATATGTATATACAGACATTTTTGTGTCTACTATCTAATTAAATGTAACATCGGAATCCAATGTTTTGCATGACTACCAAATTAAACAGCAATTTTTCTATAATATCTTGCATAACTTCATTATTCTTGCAACTCAAATTACCAGTTTTATCAAAAATTTATATATTCCATACGTCATAACTTGAATAACTGAACTCTGCACTGTTGCTCGTGTAAGCAGACAGGTAGCACGTATATAACGTTTTGCGGATCAAAAAATGACTGATTTTCAACATTCTGTATTTAGGTTGGATCTTGGATGCAAGTGCTAAAGGTCAACTAGAATCAACTCAGGTTTAAGATCGGCAACTAGAAAGTCTTCGACACTAATTATTGAACGGCAAACATGAAAAACTGAAACTGAAATGAAAAATCCAGATTTCTCAAAAAACTGACTGCAGGGTTTTTAGAGGGCAAAATGAGGGTCTGTCAAATGCAAGTAAAAAACTGCTGCATCAAATACAACAGCAAGATTACAAAAAACAATCACTTTACCAGCTACACTTGATGTCTCACTAATGTCAACATAAGTTTACCGGCTGAACGGACACACGGTTGGAAGAGTGAAGTGACCCTAATTCACGTAATTGTTCCTTTTTTTGATAGAACACGTAAATCTGACTAGAAATTTCACGGTTATCACTTTTTTAGTTATTTGCAGGAATATAATGGAATTTATAGGGGGTCTGTATTGCATGCTTGGTTAAACTTTAGCAATACTTTATAACTCAATATTGCACATATGATCAAGATACTAAATATAATAAACTTATACGATCTTATACCACTAAAAGGCTCTCTTGAAAAATACACTTTTTATGGTCTACGAATCTTCTGTCTAGTCGAAGTAACCAAGTAAATCTCGAGTGTTAAATAAATCCCAGAGTCGTAACTAAAATACTTTAAACTTTTCACAGAATACTAATATTTTCATTCTCAAAACTAATGTAATTACTGTACTGGATTTCCACTGTATGCACCAATACACATTCGGTATGTAAAAACCGACTCAAAAGTGACATTTTTTGGCTATGTTATGTTGGCTCGCATTCATCGACTTGGTTTCGTAGCCGCAGTGACTGCTGATGCAAATCGAAAAGACACGGAGGATCGAGTTGAATCGAAAATTTAGCTAAATCAAATCACCGATTAAATCAGCATCGGAATTTCTAATTCCGATCATCTCAGATTCAAGTGAGTGTTTGCAACTTGCCTCTTGAAAAGTCAAATTTTCCCTCGTTACGTCGAGTCTCGAGTGGCTCGATATAACTGACTCGATATATCGGTAATCAATGAACGATGTAACTAACTTCCCGTTAGAAAACTGAACGTAACTATAGATATGATGCCTCCGTGTCAGTTTGAAGATGAATAAACTTTGAATAGGTAACAGGGAGGAGCTTTAAAAGCTGAAAAAAGTGAAAAATGAAACAGAACTATTTCTAAGTAAAATATGAAAAAATATAAATAAGTAAAAATATTTTCCAGAATAACAGCAGCCTGACATTCACTGACGCTGAAACATTGACCCCCCTTTCTACTGATCACCACCCAAAAGTAGTTTTATTTTTTATATACTGCACTATCGTACAACAATTTTGCCTGAATCATTCTTTCGCTCGTTCTCCCTCTTCTTCTTCGTTCTTTTTCATTTTGAAACTAGTCTGCGTCGATCTAATACTCTCAACCAGTCGTCTAAAAAGACTCGATCTGCGTCTTGGTCGAGTAGATCTGCCCGCTTCATAGGCTCGATCTTCCTCCCAGTCCAGCTGTATGTTATTATCTTCCTCAACAGGCGGATAGGCCATCAGCTGCCCTAGCAGTATATAATCGGGTCCGGATTTAAATCGAAGCGTATGTAAATGATCCTCAAATTTCTGCAGCAAATTTACAATTTCTGGATCCTGATCTGTCATATAAGCTTTCAGTTGGAATCTGTCCTTCATTCGCGCTACCTTGGGCTTATCTTTCACGCCATACCATGGTAATTTTCCCTGTAGAAATTCCACCAGCATATAATACATCGACCAGACGTCGTCTCGACGGCCGCTATCTCGATGCTGGTGAACGGGCGGCGCAGCGTATCGTAGCGTTCCCCGGAAACCGACATAATCACGGGCTTCCTTCAATTCTCCCGTTGAGCTATCGATATAAGACCGAGCCAGCCCAAAATCTAGTAAATAAACTTTCTGGGCATCCTCACGTAGTCCCATGGCAAAATTAGACGGTTTAATATCCCGGTGTAGATAGCCGATGACATGAACTGCCTGAATTGCGGTCAAAATCTGAGTTCCTAAATAAAAAGTCGTTCTCGGAGTGAACCGTTTTTTGGGCACAAATTTCAGCAGATCTTGTAGATTTCGTCCACACAGACTCATGACCATAAAATTAATAGAATAATTCTGTCTCCGTACAACGCCGTGTCCAAAAAGCTTGCAGAAATGGTCAAAATTGCTTAATTTTTCTAAAATCACTATCTCAGTTGGTAATTTTTCCTTCGGTCCCGCTTTTTCCACCTTTATCGCTACCCAACCGAAGTCCTTTAAATCCTTGGCAACATAAATACAGCCATAAGCCCCACTGCCAATATAGGAACCTACAGCCCATCTGTCCACTAAAACTTCTTCTTTTTCCAGTAAATCCAGATTCTTATACAATTTCAAACATAAATTTCGAACATAAATCAGTCAATCAGACATGTTAGTTGTTAAGTACTTTACCAGTCGACTGCTAAGTTCGATGAGTGGTGTGAGTTTTGCATAAGCAGGCGATCGGTGTAGACAGGGACTTCACGAACTTAGCAGACTCAATTACTCAGCTACCACACAAAGAAACAAAATCCAACTTACACACATTACATACAGTAGGTGAGAAAACCCTTCCCAAAATCGAGACTCCGGGGGAGAGCAAAAATGGACCAAACCGGCAACCAAAATTTAGGGTATTTTCGGTCGATCCACAAAATTCTTAGATTCCCCTACAGGCGGCATAGTGAATGAGACAAATCTTATGGCGTAAAAATGTACAAAAATGCACTAAAAATGTTAGTTCTTCTTAAAAATGCCCAATGTACAAATTCACTAAGTTTGTCACAATATAGCAGTTAATTTGGTAGATTGATAACGAGTAGTAGTAGACCATTTGTCATTAGTTCTATAATACGTGCCTAACAATGCCAACGGACCATTGACACGTTTTCTTGCGGACCGGGCCCGGACCGAGGAGTTTAGTATCATGCAGACCTTCAACAAAAACTAGTCACTAAAAGACCAAATGTAAGATTCTGTTATCTTGTATAAATTTCAGCGAATCTGCGGTCTCAATTATTGTAATACGTCCATTACATAGTGTTTGAGAAATATTGTTGACCATACAAATAAAAAAATTGATCAATGCGTAATACTTATTGGAAAAGCTCACCGCAACATACTTTCAAAATTTATTTATTCATGTATATTGCATGACACATGCTAAATATAAAACAGCATAAAGCACTGAGCAATGAAAAGAATAACAAAGAAGCTAATACTCTACAGTCCGATTCACAAAAGCGCATAAGAGCCGATTATTTCGTCAGCGCTATGAGTCTAACAAGTTTTAGAATAAAACAGGATGCTCCTTCATAAATTATATTGACTGGATTAGATTAACTAGATTAACTTCTATAACTCTACATATATATATATATATATATATATATATATATATATATATATATATATATATATATGTATATATATATATATATATATATATACGAATGACGACAGTTCGTAACACTTTTTAGAAAGACAAACTCGCATCATAATCATATATATACATTAGATTGCAAACATTTATAAATTTTAAAGCGAAAATAATGTTGAGCTATAAAGTTAATCTAGTTAATCTAATCCACGTTAATTTATGAAAAGGCCCTAGGATCAGGCTGCTAAAGTCTAGTTAAAGTTTCCTCCTGAAACTAGTCAATTTAATCCATAAAAATTCCCTCTTACAACAATCTAGGGTGTTTGAGGTAGAAATAACATCAAAGCGATATGGTGTATAGACACCTTGACACTGTGATTCGTGTTTAAAAAATAAAGAAATAAACCGGTTTCAATGTTGTGTATAAAAAATGAGCCGGACTGAATATATTAACACAGTAAGAAACGACCAGCAACAACTTAATGCTAAACAACAAAAATAAATAAGTACACTTGACAAAAACAATGTCTACTATTGAGAGCACTAATAATCACTCAAGGATTACGTGCTCTTATTATCAGACGGCAAGCGTAGTTACTACCAAGAGTACGAAAAAGGCATATACAACGTTCTTATCTGACCTACTCTGGCGTGCACTATACAACCGTGTGTAGTTGACTAATATACAAACAAGAGACACAACACAACAAAAATGGAATCAACACAAAAATAAATTAAAATATTCAATTCTAAATAGTAAACATTAAACTAATAACTATATAACATTGTTAAGTAAGCCTTTTTGCTAGATAACTCGTCAAAAAACTTTTTACATGACAAGAGCACAAAGAAAAAATACCTTAGCTGCACATGCATGGATTAGATTACAGTACTATCGTGTTGGTACATACAACAATAGTTTCGAAATGGCGCATTGACGCAACGAAGCCAAATCACTTTATATGATAGAACCAATTTTGAAAATCTGTACTGTATTTTGACCAACCTATACTCTTCGTACTTCATACAATACAGGCATTCACTATTTCACAAAAACATTTCATTGCGTGAAAAATCTATTTCTATACAACACCAGCTAATACTCTTCCAAAACTCCGATTCCTGCAGAAATAACAACCGGGCCACCAGTGATACTTTAATTAATAAATTAATCTAGCTATTCATGGCGACTAAATCTTCACGTTTGCAGTCGTATCTTCTCGCCGATCAATGAAATCAAACCAATCTGAGTTCCTTGTCTTTTGGCAATGGCGTGAAATATTCGTCAACTTCTGCATCCGTAACTTCTTTTAATGAAGCGGGCTTCCATTTAGGATTTTTGTCTTTGTCAATTAGGGCTAAAAATATAAAACAAATAGTACGCTTTTACTACTTTTCGTGTCATTTTTTAAGCCTAACATAACTGTGAACACTAATTTAAATTTCACTCAATGTAGTAAATGTTGCCGAATTCTTACGTTCAAATCTAGTCCGAATACACGGCGCGACTGTCTGAATATGCTTAATCGTCGTATGACATGCCGATCTAACCTACAACAAAAAAGTGTTAGTTGGAAAACTTACTGGCTCTGACACCCTCATAAAAGTCATGGCTTTGCATGAACTTCTGTGATATTCTATATTCCATCTGGAGACAACTGCGCAAGTCCATATTGGCTCCCATGCGAAGCTGCTTATGAGACACTTTCAGAGATGTGGGCGACTAAAAAGAATGAACCAATAAAAAAACTACTAAAAAACCATCGACGAGATGCACATAATATCAGAGGCTTGTTTCGGTCGCCAAAAAACAGCAGCAGAAATGCAAAGTAAAAGTTGCGACAGAAAAGTTATTGTCCGAAAGAAAGCTTTTTATAGAGCTCAAACATCAACGACGGTTGTCCCATAGCAATCGCTCGTGTGCTCATCAGATGAATAAATTTACATCGAATACAAAAACAATCCTTCAATTCTCTTTAGAATCGAACACTTCATAAATCACATTGCAAGTAACGCATTCTGGGGCCTGTTGCATAACATTACAAGTCTCTGACAATATTATTATTGTAAGTGCAGAATCACTTAATTCGTTACGAATTTATTATATAATTCAATACGAATCACCTGATTTTGCACTTCTCAATTGTTTCAACATTGTAAGACTTGTAAAGCTAAGCAACAGGCCCCTGATAAGATAACTATCACATACACAATCTCATGACCCTGTTACCATTTTCAGCAATGTTTCCTTCTGCTGCGTTGCCCAGTCGCTGCCGGTTTTGGTCAGTTTCTCACAGATTTGCTCCACAGAGTCGGCCGCGAACACTTCCTCGATCACTGGCACGTGCGGCTCCAGGGAAAACTGTCTCGCAAATTTACTCTACAAACAAAGCTCTAAAATTTAGACCATTATTTTTTAACAAGTCTAAAATACATCCAATACTATATATATATATATATATATATATATATATATATATATATAATATAGTTGGTCTCGGGTTAATTATTACACACATATGTACAATACTGTGCAATAATCTAATTATTGTAGAATATTTTAGTTAATGGTAGACATACATGCGTAATTTGGGTCAACTTAGCATCTTTTTAGCTTCAACTTTTATTAACGCTCCAATGGGATTTACCCACACTTGAAAGTCGAATATATAAGCAAGCTATGTCTCCTAAACTTCGTACCCAACAGAGTTTGTGCACCTCATACTCTAATCTGTCCGTTGTGAAAGACACACCGGTAATTTTGCCAAACATCCTGAGATTAAAATTGGAACACATATTATACGTCTGACAATCAGTACGTGAAGGTGGTGCATACTATACTTTAAAATCACAGCAGGTGCCCACAAAATCAAGAGATGAAACGACACACTGCCGATGTTAACTAGTGAAATAAGACTACATGTCAAGCTTTTATGTTTCTTTATTTGTGCATGATCGTGTTCACTTTCTGCACCGCCTGTACCTTCATCTGATGACTAGCCAGTATGGATGAAATATTCGTAAGTTCACACTTTTCTGGAGGCAAAAGAATCAACTCTTTCTCGAGTTCTGGCAGCTAAAATACAGTTTTTAAACACAAAACCAGGGTTGGCAGTCTCGGTCTCGGTCTCGGTCTCGGTCTCGTAAAAAACCCGAGACTGGGCTGGTCTCGGTCTCGGTCTCGGTCTCGGTCTCGGTAGGAAAACCGAGACCTGCCATAGGGTGGTCTCGGTATTTCAGATGAGACTTGAAGTTTTCAAAATTTTTTAAAATCACGAAGATTTTTTTACAATATGTAAGTTTCAAATAAAATTCCAAGCATGAAATGGTCATAACTGTCTGCTGCAGACATGTCAGTTTCAAATAGAATCCAAGCATGAAATGGTCACAACTGTCTGCTGCAGACATGTCAGTTCACCGGCATTCGTCAAACTGACTTCAAGTTTAGACTTTGTACATAGCTATTAGTTATCATCAAGCTATCATCAAGTTTGAGCTAGAAGGTTTGTCTGACTTAGCGATGTTGCATTTGTATGTGGAACCTCTCAAGCATATGTTAAACAGTAAAAATACTGACTATCATTTACCAAATAGTGCTAACTTCGTAGCTGATTTGTAATTAAAAATTTGCTGGCTTCTGCAACTTTACGAAGCGCGTATTGGGTGGCAGTTTAATTAAATTTCTTGAGCCCCAACCTCTCAACGCATGTCAAAACGTTAAGTATATGACAAACATAGGCACAATCAAAAGCTTTTTGGGCTATGGCGTGGTTGGGGCATCAAACCTGTCCCCCTGTTCTGAATCCATATGACTTGTTTAAATTCAGTGAGGATAGCCGTACGAGAGGTCACTGTTTTAAACTGCGGCAATCTATTTGCCATTCTAACACGGCTAAGTATTGGTTTACGAACCGAATTGTTGAACCATGGAATTCATTGTCAGAGTCTACCGTTTCTGCTCCGTCATTTAAGAAATTTAAGGAACGGTTGACAAGCGAGTCTATTAATTTAAAAAGGTTTTTAAAGGTTTTTAAATAAAAACTAAACATGTTGGTTGTTTGACTATTATTTTTATTTATTCTGATTTTGTGGTGATTATTAGTTCATGGCGACGACTTTTTCAGTTTTTGTTTTTCTTTGTTTATTTTTAACATGTTATCAGTCTGTTATTTTTGTTTTCAATGCTTGTTTATTTGTTCTATACCGTTTGGTCCTTTATTTTTTTGAAGTAAATTCTTCTTCTTCTTCTTCTTCTTCCCACATAACTGTGTCAGCGGGAGAAACTTTTCTGGTACGTGATGGTGCTCGCATCAGAACTTGTGACAGTAGCACCACTGCTCCAGCACGGACGACTCTAAGCTGGCACCTGAATCAGACTGCCAAAATGCCAATGTGTGCAAGGCACTATAAAACATCCTATGATATGCGAGGAAGTGTGCGAAACTTATTAAAAAATACAAAAAGTTGACAGAATAAATACTATAATAGGAAAATAATCCTATTCTCCGGGTCCGGCTGTCAATCACTTACTATCATGCATCCGGTCGTTTACATTGTTACGTTTCTCGCAACGTCGCAAGTCATGTATACACTCATACAACCTAATGGTCACTTTTTTGTAACTTAATCACAAATTTTTTACATTTCAAAGTATCTCAAATTTTTAAATTTGAAACTTGGAAAAAGGTCCCCCAAGGGCTGGTCTCGGTCTCGTAGGTCTCGTTTGGGTGGTCTCGGTTGCCTGGTCTCGGTCTCGGTCTCGGTCTCGGTCTCGGTTGCAAACCCGAGACTTGCCAACCCTGCACAAAACATATTACAAGTTTTCCTAGAAAATGCAAATTTTAATGCAAAACAGAGACAGGCAAAAAACACCAAATACGAATAAACCGACTCCGTCTTCATATTATTGTATTACTAGTGGCGTAATTATTTTACAATACCGAAAGCTGCACAAAGGTACGTCTTACTAACAATTACAAACGGACACAAAAACGCACTAACAAAATCTGCCAACAAAAACAAAGAAAACCGTCAATGATTAGACTCGATCTCATAAGACAATTAATTAATCTACACGAAAAACGAAAAAAAACAATTATTCTACTCACACATTATACTAAGAACCAACACTAGCAGCATGATTAAACTAAAAAACAATTATTCTACTCACAAATTACACTAAAAAACCATCAAAAAACCAACTCGAGCATGATCAACATAGTGAGTGGCGATGCCAGCGTGCAGAACGTCGGCGCCGGTGAGGCGGTGACCAGTGAGGGCCAGGAACATGCCCAGATTGTGCTTCAGGCGGGGCAGGAAATAGCTCCCACCAACGTCGGGGAAAAAGCCTGCAAAGTGCAAAGGAATCAATTAAGCCGGTCATAATATTCGTCGTCAAGAGCACAGGGACAGGGACAAGGACAAACTTCGGTCAGCTATTATGAAGCATTGAAAGAATCGTATTCGTAATGCCTAGTTTTTGGCAAAAAAACTGGACTTTACATTCTTCGTGTAAAAAATTATGTTATTTGACCTGACCGGGTAGTTCTCTTAAATGCATATGAAAATGCTTTGCACCTTGCACGGGGACAAACATATAGGGACAAGGATAAGGACGAGTATGGACCGAGCTTAAGCGTATTTAAAGCCCGGTGACTATTTCGCGATATTATATACATTAAATATGGCGTGATGTTTTTGTTATACCGGACATGTAGCTGATAGCGTGAAACTCGCCAATAACAAACTCCAAACAAACCTATGGCGGTCTCAGGCATGGCAAACACTGTTTTTTCAGTTGCGACTCGGTAGAGACCGTGAACGGAGACTCCGACACCCTGAAACCAGTCTAACAAATAGAATACGATGACTCAAACCGTTATGAATCACTGCTGAACAAAAATACCCAATCCAAGCTGCCTTACTAGCTAATTGACCAAGATTTAATAACAACTTTAAGAAGAGCTATTCAAGTTGCTCCTCATTATTAAATAAGTCTAAGATGAGTCTTAAAATAAAATCCTACCATAGTATTACTACTGACAGTGGACTACCAAATTATCTCACCGGGAGTAATAAAGCGGAGGAGGGTCCTGACTCCTGACATTTTTTGCAATAGAATCTATTTGTAAACTTAATAAATGTCTTTTAGCAAAAAAATGGGTTATCTTTAATTAAAAACCACAAAAATTGTTAAATCCAATAATTCGCAACTACGAGGTCAAAATTACGTCTAATTCGAAGGAGGACCTGCTTGAAACTATTGACATACAAACTTGACTAGCAAAAGTTTCTGCCACTTACTCCGCCCATCGTGATTCCATTCAGAATTGCAATGTATGGAATTTTTAAAGTTCCTGAAAATTTTCAAACCTTTACCAATAATGAATAAGTCAGCAAGAACACAGAAACTGGCCTAATAGCCTAATAGGTTACATTTCTGCGAGTATATACATAACACTATCTTATTTGAGATCCACATTCAGTGCACCTACTGCAGGCACATTTAAATAATATGTTCTACAACACTACAACCAACACGCATTTAGGTAAGCGCATAAACAAAGTAGTACATATAGTTTAATTCGTTTTTTCAATAAATGAGCTGAAATAGTTTTTTTTCAATTAAACTGAAATAGTTTACCTACCAATGGCATGATTAAGTATGTATTCTTCTCTGAAAAAATCAGCGGTCAATTTCGCTTCTCTGCCTCCCTTTTTACCAGCTTCTGCGATGGCTAAAAACATAAGTAAAATATTCGATTAAACATTTTCCTTTGTGTATATTA
The DNA here is from genome assembly GCA_030248245.1 of Trissonchulus sp. WLG1_4. Taxonomy (NCBI): domain Eukaryota; kingdom Metazoa; phylum Nematoda; class Enoplea; order Enoplida; family Ironidae; genus Trissonchulus; species Trissonchulus sp. WLG1_4. The sequence goes on along the minus strand of JASANF010003711.1, from coordinate 48,841 downwards.
ACTAATAACTTTAAAATATTGGGGTAACAAAATGTATATTTGGGCTGGCAAAATGCACCCAAAATATGGCTCATTTTACAAGGGCCAACAAAATATTCAAAAGTTTCTCTTGTCGCTGGATCTTGCTGTTTTCCGACACCAGCTGCGCATAATATGGCATAGTCAACTACCCGTCTTTCCAACTGTGAATGGTTCTTCTCTATTGGTACTGGCTGGCGCGTACATGAGCCATATTATTTTACCCCCATTTTTGGTCGATTTGTGGGGAAAAAATACGGATACTTTTTGTTTTCATCTCGTGTTTTTAAGCCAAAACAACTTACAGCAAAGAATACGTAGACGGGAAAAAAATTGAAAAAAACTTTTTCAAAAATAGTATAGTGTAAAAATTAGTTGTGATATTGGGGGTTGGGGCTTCAATATATTCAGTGGCCTTTTTTTATGTGCGACTTTATTCAAAAAATTGAGTAAGTTCGAGGTGAATTTCGTTACTGTCGAAGCATTTTGGTCTGCGTTCATTGAATGGGTCAGAATCGACCCGTATTTTTCCCCGCGACCATATTTTTCCCCCAAAATTTTTTACCCCATCTGACTATATACCTATATATATTCTAAATCACAATAATTCAGGATACATTGCTACTGTTAAGTGTTCACACGTACGTACATGGCGCTGTCAACCAGACAAACATAAATACTATACTAATACTTGCCGTTACTGCCGTCCTAACCTCTTATATCTCCCCCCGCACAGAATGCTTTTTCTCCCTTTCCTTTCAATAGGATCAGATCAACATCCACAACTGCATCTGCTCCTTCATATTTCTGAAAAAAAGCACACACTGATAACCACAAGAATCTATAGCCAGAGTGAGAATGTCAGCTGAACTTCCTAAGCAACCTAATTATATATATGCAAACATAAATAAGCAAATCTACATGCAAAAAAAATCGAGACGAACCCGGCACGCAGCCAACACTCATGTGAGTTGTCGCGTAAACCAATACAGCCATGCAGCTTACACCATTTAATATTGAACCACATCAATACGTGCTAAACCCATCTTTCCAGATTGCAGGAATTATCTGACAAGCAAAATATTATATATACATACAAATTATTTAGATTGAAATCAGGCAATTTACAAGCGTGTAAAGAATTGAAAGCCTAAAAAATTTTAAAGCTTAAAAAAGTATACAAACCTGTAACTTGGAATAAAGCTTTCGGATCATGGAAATATTCAAGGCATTTAAGGCACCGGGTCGGTTCAGATAGATGATGCGTTTGGTGTCGATTCTGTGCGAGACCACGTCCTCGATGATGTCAATCTGGGGCAGGGGCTCGAAGGGCGGCTCGTTGTTCGAGAGGGCGCTCATGGCTCGAGTCTAAAATTGAAAAATTATTATGTTATGCTAAAAGTAAGCATCAAAATATATAAATTCTTATTATTTGCAAAACTTTTTTTGAATTCACTGTGTTTTATACAACTTGGTTATAAATAAAAAACAAATATATCATTTTAATGCATAAATTACACAAATTATGATTTAGCACCAGTGGCGTATCCAGGATTCTGTAAAGGGGTGGGGGGCTGCGACACAGGGGGGGGGGTGCGGAGCAACGTGAGCCCCCAGATTGGGAGATTGAGCAGTGAGCCACCGCAGCTCAAAGGGGGGACTGCAGCTCCCCAGCCCCACCTTAAATACGCCACTGTTTAGCATCCGGGTTTTTTGTGTAAAATATAGTGTATTTACACATCGGCCGCCAGCCGCCTATTTACACAACAAAAATAAAAATACACAATAATTTACACAGCCCCATTTTCCCTCAAAAGTTGATGAAACGGCCTATTTAGGTTGTAAAAATTACAAAAATTCGCGAAGTGGCGATTGCGACCAGTGACCTCTTTGTGCTAACAAAATTAAGTCTAAAATTGACCTAAAAACAAAAAGTCTTCAGTTTCAGCTCTTAAGGTGCCAAGGTGGTAGTTCCGTTTTCGAAGTTTTTGCAATAATTCAAAAAATACTTGATCGAACATAATCAAACTTGACACAGACATTGGAAATATAGACAACAGTATTATTCTTACTTTTACGGCTATTTTATGACTCAAAAACAAGATTTTTCGTGTATTTTTTGAAAACTTGGAAAATTGTATGTAAATTTTTGTGGCTCTTACGCTACTCAGAAACGCCATTCAAAAAAGGTCTAACCCGTTTTATTTTAAGAATATTTTCAGCTAAAATATGACATATATATTTCAGTAAGTCGTTCTAGGCGATCGGTAACTTTGAAGTTTTTTAACACCAATTCTGAATTCTCATGCCAATATCGCAAATTACAAATAACCATTCGACACCATAATTTATAAGTATATATATAGTCCCTTATGTATTTACTCTACCTGGAAAATTTGGTAGGCGTATGTTATAGCAGCCCAAAGCCTTGGCAGTTTTAATAACCCCCTTCAAAAATTGCAAATTATCTTCAAACTCATGAAATGACATTTTTTACGCTTTTGTCCGCCATTTTTCAGCGGTTAAGGACAAACTGTGCTTAGTGTAATACTAAATGACCCCAATGAAGCCCTAGTTAACTAAGTTTAAATTTTTTTAAAAATGCGTCATTTCTGAGCACAATGAGTGAATTTAGTTGAAGTAACGAATATCCTGACGGGTTCATGGGAACATAAGGAAAGCAAACTTGACAGTAGCCAACTATATAAATTTCCCCCATACCATTTTCGAATTGAGTGAAAAGGTTGAATATTTTTTTAGTTAGAGCCCACCAAAGTCATGAAAACTGTCTTTTCTTGAATTTTTCGTAAAATTTGGGGCAAACTTTTGGTCACAGAAATAATATGCTGAATCACTACGCTTAGTTAAGCATACTACCACTTTCATAACACATGAATGTGACATCTGTATGAATTACTTGACCGTATGCGGACATTTCTCGCCACAGCGAAGAAATAACGTAATACATGGAAAAATGCCTAAAATTGAGCTGGTAAGCTTCATCAAAATAGTTGGTGTGCACGCCATGAGTGTTATCGACATTTGAAAAAATGCAATTTTGTAAAAAATATGTTGGTTTATAATACGCAAAAGACCGCTTGTAAATTGATTTAGTAACTGCTACAAAATATAACAACGAAAAAAGCTGCGAAAACGTAACTACCACCTTAAACGGCTTGTGATCTTTTTATTTTAGCATTCTTTTTTATGCACTTGAAAGTTGAAAGTGAAAAATCAGCCATCGTGAGCTTGTCTGTGCGATTTCTTGTAATACTTTAAACTACTTTAGTACTTTGAAAGCCCACGGGCGGGTTCTACATGTGTAGGATCTGGCTGATAAAACAACTCTCTACCTGTGTAAACACAAATGTACACGGGGTCTCGGCCTCGGGGATAGCGAACGACCGGAGGTAAAATTTTGCCGGAGCCGGAGCCGGATATAAAATGCCGGAGCCAGAAACAGTGTTTTTCAAAAAAATTTCAATTAGTAAAAAATGTTGACAATCGTGAAAAATTTTCAATTTTTTTCGAAACAGCATTCTTTAAGTTTAACGGCCCATTTCTATACAAGTCTTTACACACTCATACGACCAGTAGTTAACCACTGACTATATCAGTATACCAATATATCAGTCGCGTAGCCGGTGAAAAACTTTGGGAAGAATGACTTTTCAATTTTTTGTAATGTGTAAAAATGAACTTTTTTGCTATTTTAACACAAAAATTTACGAAATAACAGCACATGCAAACATTGTATCAAATTTGAATGGCCGAAAAAATCAGAGCTAAAAGTCAAGTTCAAATCACTAAGTCACGTAGTTGCCTATAGGGGTCTGGGCCCTGGGGGCGGCAGCAGCCCCCTAATAAAATTATGTGAAACTTTTGATTTTTAGGCTGAGTTTAGTTAATTGGAGACGTAAAAATACATAGGTATGTAATGCTAGAGAGGTAATACCTAGTGATTTTTTTCTCAAAATTTGAACTTTTTACCTAAGTTTGAACAATGAAAATTCTCCGGCTCCGGTACTTTTTTTGCCGGAGCCGGAGGCTCAAATCCGGCCGGAGCCGGAGCCTCCGGTCCATCGCTACCCGGGGTGGGGGCTTTGTCCCCGAATTTTGGAAATTTTAGGAGGGCTTGTCCTGTCGTTTCGGATATATATATATATATATATATATATATATATAATATATATATATATATATATATATATATATATATATATATATACTTACTGACAAAAACGCAAAAATTTTCTTTCATATTTTTTATTTTTGTATGTAGTTCGACGTTCGAGTCTCAAAGTCGAAATACATATGACTTTTCACGTGCAAAAACGGTATATAAATTTTTACCTAAAAAATGCCAAAATACACACTTTTAAAAATTTACATAACATACGCTTAATTTACACAGCAAATTTTCAATTTACACAACATTTACACAGTGCCGATTTAAAAAAACCCTGTTTAGCATCATTTGATATTCGTTCAAAAAATACTAATTTTTTGACCAGAGCTGCACTGAAATCAACATTTGAGATGAAAACAACCGAAAGGCGGGCCGATGAGGGTACAGAAGGCAGTCATGAAAAATATTTGGAGAAGTTTTCATATTTCTAGACAAAATTTGAACAACTGGGCCCCGTTGCGCCAAACACTAATAACTGATAAATTATATATCAATTATCAGTAAACTGCATTGCACGGCGTTTACTGATAACTATCGGTTATCAGTTACTAGTTATCAGTTGTCAATTATCAGTGTTGCACAAAATTTACTGATAATTATCATTATTTATCAGTTATCAGTTACAGTAAAAATTCCCCTATTTATCAGTGAACTATCAGTATTCGTTGCACAAAGCAAAACACTGATAACTGATAATTTTGGCAAATATTTTATCAGTGTTCGTTCACTGATGAATTTTGTTTATTAGCATTTTCAAGCAACTGTATTATCTTTTGATGCGTATTAACGATATTTGAATGAATTTTCGAATTAATTAACTTTGGCCCATATTAGCGATAAAAATTGCCTCAGTGTGTCAGTGTGGTTCATACAGTGTGCCAGTTACACAGCATTGTCTTTGCATAAGTGCATGGCTGTAGCCAGGGGGGGGGGGTTCAGGGGGTCTGAACCCCCGCCCCCTTTTGGTGGAACCTGAAGAAATTGGCAACAATGGTCCCCCTTTTGGTTTGGCGGCTCGGCCAAAAAAATTTCCGATACGTCTCCAATTAACCAAATTTGGCCTAAAAATAAAAAAAACTTGAAAATTTTTACTGGGGGCTGCCGCCCCCAGACCCCTGCAACTCTGTGGCGTACCAGTTTTGGATATTATCTTTCATCAAAGCCTGTGCATGTCTACAGTCTACACAAGTATATACATTATGTTGTATTCACGTGTGTAATACACTGTCTGATGTGACGTTCCCATCTTTCTCTAACAGTCCTGTAGAAAAAAATTTCTGATACATCACCAATTGACCAAATTCGGCCTAAAAATTGCTAAAAATCTGCAATGTTTTTCTGGGGGCTACCGCCCCACCGCCCCCAGCCCAGACCCCTGCATCCACTCTGATTTTACAATAAGTGTTGCTTAGAATTGCTTTTTCAATGCAAACTTTATTTCAAAATTCCAAAAAAGCTCCTGCTTCTGGGGGCTGCCGCCCCCAGACCCCTGCAACAGTGCAACCACAGTGATTTTACGACGTGTTGCTGACAACTTTTTCAATGCAAATTAATCGTCAAAATTCTAAAAGCTAAAGCTTCTACGAACTTACAGACTTCCGCTTCGGGTAGATTGCTTGCGCGTTTCACCCCACCCCTCCCGGTCGTCGACCATCAGTTCAGCCTCCCCCCTTCCCGAAATCATGCATATGCTATGTACTGCAATACAACATTAATTGAAAAGTCATTCCCCAGCGAAAATTTTTTCATATATAATAGTATACTAATATAAATACGCTTTAAAAAAATTTTGGTTGAACCCCCCTTTTGAAAATCCTGGCTACGCTACTGCATAAGTGCCAAGTGGTACAAAAATTGACTCAAATGTGAAAATATATGCTTCTGAATCAGTGTTTATATGAAAAATGAATTCAATGAGGCAGAAAAATCTATAAAAACAGTCAAATTAACACTAATTTTAACATTTTTTATGGTTTACTGATAATTTATCAAGTATTAGTTACCACTGTTCTTGTGTAACACTGATACTGATAACTGATACTTGATAACTGATAAACTTCGTGCAACGCTACACTGATAACTGATAAATTTTTATAACTAATAACTGATAATTTTTTGTGCAACGGGCCCCTGGAGACGTAACGGAATTTATTACGTGTACACTGTACAGCGGGCAGGGAAATACCTTATATACGAAAGGAGATAAAGGAAAAAGATTTGTCAATAAAACGGCTCTCAATGTTCATACGTTTGGCAAACTATATTTCTTTATAAGTATATAACACTGTATTTTGTTGTGTTCTCCTCTCTCTTTTGTTATTTGTTAGTATTTTAATCCCGTGTTATCAATAATAAATTAATATAAAGCATAAAACGCACAACCACCAGTAAAATAAATTAAAGGCAAAGTACCGCAAATCCTCTCAGCAACAAATCTTTAGTCCGTGAACAAATTAATGCCATCACCATGTGTCTAAATAAAAACAGAGTCTACACCAACCGGATCAAGTGCAGTTGGGGGGATGGGGAAATAGTGGACCTATTTTTTGGAGTAGAGCATCTTAAGGTGGCGCTCCTGAAATGTGATTTTTCAAAAAACTGCAGTTTGGGCCCAATTTTAGATACACAATGGCAAGCTGGTGTAAAAGTATGCCTAAATACAAAAAATGAAGTTGATTGATACAAATTAGCATTCACCTGTAGACCAAACGTGAGTGAAATTTCGGCTTGCGATTTCTCTTCGTAAGTACGTAGCTGCTGCACAATCAATAGCTAATTTTGCTCGCCTCATCGTGACCGAGCGGTCGCACGCAAAAAGTCATTTTTGATGAATATTATTGATATATCGAAAAACACTAAAATCACGATTTTCGAAAAACGTGAATTTAACTAAATTTCTCAAATACTATCGATTTGCTGAAAATCAAATTTTGCGACCGCTCAAAGACAACGAGGTGCATTTACAGTTTTACACTCAATAAAACACCGAAAATTTTTAAGTATGTTCAAGTAAAACACAGCTACTAGCACAGGAAAATTTTTTATCAAAAAGTGACTGAAATGTGACGGAAATCTCAAAAAACCATTTCCTACATATTTCGGTTTTATTTCCTCTTCATTTCCTCTTTATTTTGAACAATTCACACTTTCTGCAACATTTCGGACACATTTCTGCTACTTTTCCTTCAATTTTCTGCAACATTTCCTTTAATTAGTGCAACTTTCCGCCACTTTTCGGCTGCTATTTTTTCTGTAATATTTCCTCCACTTTTCGATTCAATTTCTGCCTTATTTCTGACATATTTTCGGTTATGTTTGAATGGATTACTTCAATTTTTTTCCTAAACATTTCTCTAATTTTTCTACGAATTTATATAGTCTAACTGGTGTATTGGAACAATAGGTGACACTCCTAGAATCCGGAGGTACTTTCAAAGTGAAATATAATAATTATCGCGTTATCTGAAATCTTGCCACGGCTGTTATTTCATGCCATAATAACGATTCGAACTTTCGAAGAGTAAAATGGTTGCTTCATTATCAATATTATCAATAAAACTACGTCCTGATTCCCGGAGTGCCACCTATTCCACCAGTACTGGTAACCATACATGGGCAAGACCCGGGATTCACCCGGGATTTTCCCGGGTGGACCGCGCGACCGCGCAGCAGTCGGAGTTGGACCGCGCAGCCCGAGCGGAGCGAGGGATGCTCTGAGTAACAATAAGGACCGCGCGCATAACGGACGTGAGAGTTGACTGCGCAGTCTAACTGTAGATTGATGGCGCAGTCCATCTCGTAATTCTAATGGCTGCGCAGTCTAACTCTAGATTGATTGCGCAGTCCAATTAGTCTGCTCAGTCTAACTATTAGTTGACTGCGCAATCCTAATGACTGCGCAGTCTAATTCTAGATTGATTGCGCAGTCAAACTAGAGTTAAACTGCGCAGTCAGTAAGATTGCATGACCAATTAATAGTTGGACTGCGCAGTCCAACTAGTCTGCGCAGTGCGTAGGCGCAGTCAAACCAGAGTTAGACTGCGCACTGCGCAGTCAGTAGTATTGCGCAGCCAATAAGTGTTGGACCGCGCAGTCCAAAACTACAAATAGTCCGCGCAGTCCAAAAATACAAATAGTCCGCGCAGTCCAAAAATACAAATAGTCCGCGCAGTCCAAAAATACAAATAGTCCGCGCAGTCCAAAAATACAAATAGTCCGCGCAGTCCAACTCTTAATTGACTGCGCATTCCTAATGACTGCGCAGTCTAACTCTAGATTGATTGAGCGGACCCTGTGCGGTCCAGTAGCGTACCCAGGATTTCGAGAAGGGGGGGGGCTGAACTGATGGTCGACGACCGGGGGGGGGGGGGGGGTGAAAACGCACACGTGTCCGCGGCAGTCTGCAGAAAGTTCAGCTTTCTTTTTCTTCTATTATACGTAACATGTCGTGCAATCATATTGGCTGCAGGGGTCTGGGGGCGGCAGCCCCCAGAAGCTGGGGCTTTTTCAAAATTTTGAAAAAAATTTGCATTGAAAAAACAATTCTAAGCAACACTTGTTGTGAAATCATAGTGGTTGCAGGGGTCTGGGGGCGGCAGCCCCCAGAAGCTGAAGCTTTTTTAGAATTTTGAAATAAAATTTGCATTGAAAAAACAATCATAAGCAACACTGGTCGTAAAAAAAGAGTGGTTGCAGGGGTCTGGGTTTGGCAGCCCCCCCCCCAGAAGCTGGAGTGTTTTTAGAATTTTGAAATAATAATTGCATAATGCATAATTGCATAATTGAAAAACCAATTCCAAACAACACTTGTCGTGAACTCATAGTTGTAGCAGCGGTCTTTTCCGAGAGTCAGATTTTGTTATGTGAGCGTTATTGTTGTTACTAAATGGATTTTTTGCCAAAATTGATAATATTTCAAACTTTTAACTTATTTAGATAAAAAAGGACAAAATCGGCCCATGGGGGGACTAGCAAACCTGAAACTTACGTTGTATACAGGAAAAAATTGAAGAAAAACCATGGGTGACAAGGGCTGTCCTTAAACGTTCGTCCTCCACTCCACCCACCACACGGTTTTAATTAAAAGCCACACAAAATATATAAAATACCAATAATAGTTGTCAGCATTACTCATTATTAATACACCATAGCAGGTATAAGTCATGTATATACATTAGAGCAGTAATGAGTTAGGGGCGAGATCCCCTCGAAAGAAAATTTTGGAAAATTTTTGAAATTTCAGTGTAATTTTAGTCAATTGGGAACATGCCGGAAAATTTTTTTCAGCGGTGTCATAAAACCAAAGAAGAGGAAAAAAAGTGAAAAAAGGGGGGCTGAAATCGCGAAGGGGGGGCTGATGTCCCCCTAGCCCCCCCCTGGGTACGCCACTGGTGCGGTCCCCCCTTTGGTTTTATTACCCGGCCGAAAAAATTTACGATACGTCTCCAATTGACCAAATTTGGCTTAAAAAGCAAAAATTCTCAATATTTTTCCGGGGACTGCGCCCCCATACCCCTGCAACTCTATGGCTTACTATTTCTTGTTATCATCTTGCATCAAAGCCTAAGGTATGTATGCACAAGTACATCATGCTGTGTTCATGTGTAATACAACGTCTGATGTAAAGTTGCCATTTATTGTTACATATAATTTTCTGGTCGGAAAAAATTTCTGATACGTCTCCAGTTGACCAAATTCGGCCTAAGAATTGAAAAAAATCTCCTTTTTTTCTGGGGGCGGCCGCCCCCAGACCCCTGCAGCCTGTGACCCAGTGATCTTGGGTTGTGAATGTGAAGTTATTGAATTGAAACGTTAAAATTACTAAAAAGTTCATTTTAACCGACTACCGACCACAAAATTACTAAAAAGGTCATTTTAACCGATCACAAAAACTCATGAAGTCGTTCCCCCTGAAACGTTTCTGGCTGAGCCACTGACAGTGAATTTATTTAGATTAAGGGGGTAGTGTCGCGTAAGCAGTCGATTTTGCGCGACTATAAAACTTTTTCAGGGAAAGATAGGTCATTGTTCTTTATATATATATATTCTAAAAATATTTTTAAGGCAAATATTTTTGCCAAGTTTCAGAAAAATTGATGCAGCATACAGTTAGCAGTGAAGTCGCAAAGTCGGAAAAATGACGTTTTGAAAACCTATTCACATTCGATAATTTCGTCACAATTAAAAAACTTTTTGTTTAAATTCTTTACACAAAGTAAAAGCACATAGGCTCTAGTTTATGCACACAAAATTTAGTGCAAATTGCTTGAGTCGTTGTGGAGTAATGTCTGTTTGAACTGTGAAACTGTGCGTAACCTGTAAGGTACTGACAGCAATAATGATAAAATGTAAACAATTTAGACACTTATTTTGAAATCAAAAGAAAAACGAAGCTTCATTTTTTATTTTTCTTATTTGTGGCAAAAAATGGTGCGTCAAAACATTACATGTACTTCACAAGCTGGCCAATCTGATATCTGGCTTGATTTTTTGAACTTTTATGTCTCTATTGTGTGACGTCTGGCTCACAAATGGTGATTGGTTAAAAATATTGGTAGATATTGGTCGTCTAGTGTCTGGCAGTATTTATTTGACACCATGTGGCATTTCAGTAGTTTCTCAGTGAGCGTACAATTTCAAATCAAAAAGTTCTCATTTTGCAGCCTATGAGCAAAACTGCTTTGGCGACACTACTACCTTAAATGACTACCAACTAACTACATTTTGCAATGGACATTTTCGCCTGGGGTGAAGGGAGCGCGCAAGAATTTGTTAGTTTTCCCGGGTTCATTTTAACCACCTTGCCCATGTATGCTGGTAACAGTTTAAACTATATTAGTAGAGACATTATCGAAAATAGAAATATCTTTTGGAAAAAAATGAAAAAATGATTCCAAAATAACCAAAAATATGATAGAAATATGTCAGAAACAAGGCAGAAATTGAATCGAAAAGTGGAGGAAGTATTACAGAAAAAATAGCAGCCGAAAAGTGGCGGAAAGTTGCACTAATTGAAGGAAATGTTGCACAAAAATTGAAGGAAAAGTAGCAGAAATGTTGCAGAAATGTGTCCGAAATGTTGCAGAAAGTGAGAAATTGTTCAAAATAAAGAGGAAATGAAGAGGAAATAAAACCGAAATATGAAGGGAATGGTTTTTTGAGATTTCCGTCACATTTCAGTCACTTTTTGAAAAATTTTTTCCTGTGCTAGTGTTTTTCAATCTTCCAGAATCATTACATACGTGTAAATACACTGGCTTGTAAAGCTATTTCCGTGAAAATCTATTTTTCTTGCTGAAAAAAGCTCAAAAATGTTCACAAAATTTTTCATGTGATAAGCACATCAAATTAAAGGAAATTCAATCCTGAATAACTTTTGATATGGTTATTTTTGCTCATTTTCAAAATCCACATTTCAGGAGCGCCACCTTAAGGGAAGCATTTTTTGTATAGAACCCCTATCCACAAATTTGGATTTTCTGAGCTATGACCCCTTGAATACTGCATTTTCAGTTGTTTTGGATGTGAACGTAGGCCAAAGTTCGAAGCCAAAACGGCTATAATCTTTGTTTTTGGATAGTTTTGAGTGCGTTATGATGTTTTAAGGCATCGTCTACGCTTAGTTGGCTGGATTCTCTAGGCTAAGCTGGCAGGACTTTTTCTAAAAAATTTGATTTTTTATTGCCTAAGCCTGAGCCTAAGCCTAAGCCTGAACCTAAGCCTAAGCCTAAGCCCCAAACTAAGCCTAAGCCGAAGCCCCATACTAAGCCCAAGCCCTTAAGCCTAAGCCCAAGCCTAAATTAAAGCCAAGTTTGAATTTGGTCAAAAATTTGACGTTTCTGGCGAATTTGGCCAATTTTACGGCAGGAACCCGGTCAAAGAGCCTTTGTTTTGATTCTATAAAATTGCAGACAATAATCTGACACCATTTAGACACGATTAGAACGGAAAAAACAAGGGCTTCGGAAAAAAATTGCGAAAGCTTCCGTCAGTGAGGGTTCAGATTTTGGGGGGTCATATCTATGAAAATCCAAAAAATGAAATAGGGGTTCTTGTAGCATAAATGCTTCCCTCAAGGTGCTCTACTCAAAATAATAGGTCCACTATTTTTCCCCACCCAACTGCATTTAACCCCACCCCATGATTCTCTAGGCTAAGCTGGCAAGATCTAAAGCTACGTCATTTTCGATTAAAAGCGCAATTTTTTTGCGTATTCAAAGATTCAAAACCTGCACATTACATATTAACAATGGCAGGTTCGGAAATTCAAGCCAATAAGCCAAGCCACACAGTAGGAGAATGAAAATTTAACAGTTCTGGCCACTTTTCAGAGCGCAAACGATTTATCACAAAAATTCACGTAAAGAAACGTTGGTTAAGGGGGTAGTGTCGCGAAAGCAGTTTTGCTCATAGGTTGTGAAAAAAAGAGCTTTTTGCTTTGAAATAGTACGTTCAGTGAGCAGCTTGTCCAACGTTGTATAGTGTCAAATAATTACTGCCAGACGCCATGCTACCAATATCGACAAATATTTGGACCAATCGCCATTAGTAAGCCAGACATAACACAGTAGGGACATAAAAGTTCGAAAAATCAAGCCAGATATCAGATTGGCCAGCTTGTGGAGTACACATAATGAGTGGACGCACAATTTTTTGCGACAAATAAGAAAAAAGAAAACTGAAGGTTCTTTTTTCTTTTGATTTTAAAATACGCGTCCAGATTTTTCACAATTTATCATTATTGCTATCAGTACTTCACAGTTTCCGCACAGTTTCGCAGTTCAAACAGGTATTACTCCTCAACCACTCAAGCAATTTGCACAAAGTTTTGTGTGCATACAATAAAATATATGTGCCATTAGTCTATGCAAACAAACTAAACAGAAAGAATGATATATGTGGCGAAAATATGGAATGTGAATAGGTTTTCAAAACGTCATTTTTCCGACTTTGCGGCATCATTACAAACTATATGCTTCACCAATTTTGCTGAAACTTGGCAAAAATATTTGCCTTTAGATAGACTTTTAAAATATAGAGGAACTATTTCTAACGTCTCACTGAACAAGCATTACAGTCGCGCAAAATCGACTGCTTTCGCGACACTACCCCCTTAAATGTCTAGACGCTGAAAGTAAAATTTTACAAATTGCTTATATTTTTGCATAAATAGAGAATCTGAAATTTTCGTATGAATAGACACCTTCTCTTTGATTGCCTACATATACATACTAAATTGCATAATTGAAGACTCATAAAATCATTTTTTAATACAGACAATTTTTTACAGTAGTGCTAAAGCTTTATCCAAATACAAACAAACAAAAAACATAGCATTCATTTTGCCAAAACCTAAAACCTCGGTTTATATTAGCGTTTTTGCATTCAGTTTTTTCATAATGTGCTGGCAAAAATAAGCGTCCGTTCCAAAAAAACCAGCTAAAACTAGGCAAGTTTTTATTTCACTCACGTTGGCTCAATGGTTCAGTTTCCAGCTACATTCATGAGAGTTACCTCACCTGTGATTCACACTGTCACCTCGGTGGTGCAAATCTGCACTACAGTCGTAGCTGTGACTCCACTTGAATCAGATTGACATTGCCAGCATACTTTATGTAATCCTCCGACTCACAGCAGTCGCAATAAATCTGGCGAAAGCTGATCAGCTTTGTTGCACTGGTTGGTTGTTACTGAAACAAGCAAATTCGCTTATGTTTTTATTATCATCGTATACTTGCAGAATATCCAATTTCTTAAGGTTCGAGACAACCAGTGAAGTTTAAAAACATTTGAGAGTATACGGATAACTAAAACATATCATGTTACTCTTGTTCTTGTAGCGGTACGGTGCAGCAGGTTTTTTGTTCCTTCTAGAGAAGGAACTATTGTTTTGAAATTAACTGCACATAGCGTTTAACGCTACTGAGCAGGCTGCATAGCCAGTATGTTTTACGTGTATTTTCAGCTTGGGAGCTGGCTGCTGATTTTTGTCTGCGTATATGCAGAAAAATTAATAATCGAAGTACACTGCTGTAACAATGTACTTTTTCAAACTCGGCACCGTGATGTTTCACCGGCAGTATATAAGAGCCATTAGAAAACACTGCTTATCGCTTCTTAGAGCTGATTTGCTCATCTCAGATCAAAGTGTCACTTTTGAGCCAAATGGCTCGTGCAGCGGGATGCTTATCATCCTGCAGCACTTTTTTGTACGTACTACGTATTTAGATCAAGTAAGAATAGGAGCTAGTTTAAAGTAGAGTAAGATATATACGAAGTATAGCTTACGGTAGGTATGGAATAGAGAACCAATTCATTTAAACCTGAAAGGTAGACACCGGGGAAGGAACCTTGCCCCTTTTGGGGCCTACTTGTTTAGAATTGGGGATTGTGAAGATAATGTTGAACTAAGTGAGAGTTTTGCATGTGTGTCTGTGTGTTTTTATCAGTGTAATTATGCGACTGTAGGTGCAGGTGAACCTGAATGGGTGTTGAAACTGTGTCTGATCTGATCTGCAGTTCTGTTCATTGTGTGTCTACGTGTGATTGCAGTTTGAGTTACTAGGTACTTACGTAAATAAATAAGAATCAGAGTGTTCCCTTGCAAAACCAGATGCTCCTTTGCATATTTTGTATAAATAACTATACGTAGACAAATTTCAAGAATCAAAATATTTAAACGTAGACAAATTTCAAGAATCAAAATATTTAATCTAATTACACTAATAACGTTCAAAACGTCGCATGTTTTTATCTGCGTGATTGCAAAGTAAAACAAGTAGACTCCTTAAAGGGAGTAAAATTCCTTCCCGTAGAGATACAGTGGTAACTCGCAGAAAGTGCAACAAACAAAAGTGATTGCCGGACTCGGAATCGAGCCAGTTACCACAGGTTTCCGGAAAATCACACTGACCACTGCGCCACTTCATCGCAACAACAATCAGCTTAAGCACAGTTAGTTGCAGAAGTGCCATAAAATTTTCATATTTTTGCTTCAAATTAAACCAAAATTGTTTGGTTTTAAAATGTTCTATGATTCTGTAGGTTTTGCAGAAACTGTCAGTAAATTTGATGTTCGTATAGCTAACAGATTTTAACATGTCATTATTATTCAATATAGGTATAAGAGACGCTGATTGGCTGTGGCGAAACGCCAACAGCCAAGCAGGCAGCTGCTAGACAAAACAAAAGTTTGCAGCCAAGGGGGGATACGTGTAGCAAAATTTACAAATTTTGAAATCCATTCGGGGGGGGGGGGTGAAACTTAAGTTTGCATATCGTTTTAATTTTTGCTGGCCGTTGCTATTTAGCTTGTTTGTAATGAACTTTAGCTGAAATTACATGTTTCTTAACGTTCATGACCCCAACGGTTGAAACACGTTCACTTCTATAGACCAGCACTGTGTTAAACATATAAAAATACAGTACGTATATAAGCGCCTTGCACGCTTTTCATACAAAGTTCTGATTCTAATAATTCCGCCTTTAGGCGAATTAACTAGACGTAGAGTAGGACAAACTTGGTTATGAAACGCCACGCGTAAAAAACTTGGTAAGTTTTTATAATGTCAATGATTTCTTATATTCAAATTTCAAAAATTTCTACTTATTTTTTACTTCTTCTGTGCCATATAATCTTATTGCTATACGTTTACATGATTACACATTCAATACATCATACATCATCGTCGCAATATCGGCACTTTTCCTGTTGGGCCACTGCCCAACAGGTCTTTAATTTTGATTTTGAATCATCAGTGTGCCGCTAACTGGTCGTGTGCGGAGTGTGTTTTACACGTTCGCCACCGTCACATTGCACCTGTCACCATTCCACCTGCATAATAAGACCTTTGCTCGCTTGCTTTCGATGTTCTGGGTTTGTGTAATTTTTGCCGTTACATAGGGTTAGGAAAAAACTGCAAACGAATGTTTTCCAAGGATTCGATCGCACAGCCTTAGGTTTAATAGTATACCATCAAACCACTACGCCATGCTGTGGTCTTCTATATTCGAGCTAACGACATGATGTAGTGCAAACTGTAAATGTTTGTTATTGGTGTTGAATAGAACGATGATGCCCCAATTTAGAAAGAATGGTGAAACGGAGGCACCGGGAATCGAACCCGGGCCGCCTGCTTCGAAGTCAAGCATGCTAACCACTACACCACAGTAGGGTTGTTTCAATTATGGAATTATTTTCAATTTCAATACCATTATCAATTTTTTGCCCAAATATTTTCAATTTCAATACCATTATCAATTTTTTGCCCAATTATTTTCAATTTCAATATCATTATCAATTTTTTGCCCAAATATTTTCAATTTCAATACCATTTCAATTTTTTTCTCGAAATATTTTCAATTCAATTTCAATTTTGCAAATATTTTCAATTTCAATTATTTTTCAATTTTGCTGCTGAGGCTTTTTTATTAAGTAATATTATCGTAACTGTTTGTAACTGTTCCTCTATAAACACAAAAATGCGCAAAATTACACGCACCGCGCACGCACCTACGGTACTTAACCAGACGGACTTTAACACGTGGTTTTTTCATCAATCCTAGAGTTACGAGCGTCGAAAAGAGATCGTAAAACCGTTATTCAAGTTGCAAAACATTTGATTAAACTCACTGTGTTACGTAACTCAATGAAATGATGTGAATGAACCCCACTGAATGATGTAAAGATTTGAATCTACTTTTTAATAAGTGTCGGATCACAACGAAAGACACCACGAATTGCGACAACAAAAAAGGACTAAAGACTACCTATGCACTCAGTAAAAATGTATATAAGTTAAAATATGTAACTTTGTTTCAATAGCCGTTGGTTCAACCATGTGACGCCACTCAACCTAACTTACTGCAAAGATGTCATAACTTCTAATCTCGGTGAATAGCATAATTTTTGGCAATCTGGTGTCAATACTTTTTGTAAAAGTTGTGTTGGAACGTTTAAGCTACATACTAAGCCATTTTACTATTACAATCTGCTACGCACTATGCAGTCCCTCTGTTAACTGTTATGCACTATGTAGTCACAGAAATACAGATCAGCGTAATTGATATATTTTACTAAGGGCCTATTCCTTTACCGGATTAAAGGGTTAATTTTAATAGGACTGAACGGTTTAAAAAATGCCATTCCAAAACGTCCGGACTAAACGAACTTGACTATACACGCTAAGGTAAAGCGTGCATGTTGAATCCGTTTTGGCAAGGGGTCAGACTAAATTTAAGCCGCTGACTTATTTTAACTCGTTTCGTCCGTTTAACCCGATTTGCAATTCCTAAACCTCGGACTAAAATAAGTCCAGTCCGTTTAAACCGGTAAAGGAATAGGCCCTAAATTTTTTAGACTTAAATATCATACAAGATAATACAACTCCTAGCTCTATAGACTCCGCTGACAACCCGTTTGTTACATCTTTGTTATGTGAATCTTCGGGCTGAAAGATTGCTCCTTTTAGGGGCTGCTTGTTTTATTTTATCCTGATATCCATTCTTAAACTTCGGACCAAACTGAGTCCTGTTTATAACAAAGGTATTGAAAGAAATCGTAGTGTGTTTAGGGGCAATATATGAACAATCATTGAATTACAATAGAAAACGAGATGCCAATTCTGAATATCAGTTGTCTAATTATGATCAGCAGGAGCCAATTATGATCAAAGTTAAAAATTGACTAATTTTTGATCAGACATAGCAAAACAAAGTCTTGAAAAATGAGTAAAAGTCCACTTTTAAAAGGCCACTGTTAAACATAAGTCGCAAGAACAGTAGATGGATACATTTAGTTAGAACAAAAGTTATTTTAAAAATATCAAAGGTTAATGTAAATTTTATAATTTAACAGCGAAAAACTATTGGGGTGGATTTCACAAAGGTGGTTTTACTAAACCATTGGTTTTACGTACGTTTTGCATGATTAGCACATAATTTCATTACGAAATATCGAATGATTCGCTATGAATTTCGTAGATTTTCTTAAACCATTGGTTTAGCTCAGTTGAAAATTCAGCAGAACAGAGACCTGCTGCGCTGCAGGTTTGCAATTTCAACTGAGCTGAACCAATGGTTTAAGAAAATCTACGAAATTCGTGGCGAATCATTCGATATTTCGTAACGAAATTATGTGCTAATCATGCAAAACGTACGTAAAACCAATGGTTTAGCAAAACCACCTTTGTGAAATCCACCCTTGGAGTCGAAAGACGTTTGGTTAAGCACAATTTTGATAATGTGCTTGAAATTAATGGTCATAAAATCGTTAAACAAGACAGCGACACAGTTCAGCAGGTAAAGAGGAACCCTGGGCAAAATTTACAATGACCTTGCAGTAAAACCGTGCACAGACATTTTTATTACTATTTAATATGATCATAACTGCCAAGGGCCAGCTTAGCATCGCGGTAGATGAGTTGCACATTAGGCAGTCAAAACAGGCCCTAAACAGAACAGTTCCAAAATGGGTACTACTAGGGCCCAAACGGGTCCTGCAATTACCTAATTGGTTCTAAATTAGAAGAATTCCCATTTTGGTATGTTGCAGGATTGGGCCCTAGTTAGCACCCATTTAAGAACGGTCCTATTTGGGATCACTTTTGGTTGCTAATGTAAAAAAGCGTCGACAAAGTGGCATACTTTTCCCATTTCCATTATGTACTCTTGATAAAAGTACCTACATACCTAACACAGCTTGTCAGCGCACAGGATAATTTACATAGGTAGTAGTCAGTCACACACGGGTGATTGATATATCGCTCATGGTGATTGTTAAATCACGCCAACGTTCTGCCAAATTACAAAACTTTGGAGTCGATACCACAGATGTACATGGGGGGTCTGGGGGGGGCAAGCCCCCCCAGATTTGAAATTCCGGGACAAGCCCCCCTCAGATTTGAAGAGTCGGGACAAGCCGCCTTCTCTGAAACCCCAAAATCGCTTCAGATCGCCGTAAAATGCTTCAAAAATGACCAAAAAAACGAAAAAATCGCTAAAAATAACGGAATTTTACAAAAATTTCCCATTTTTAGGCAAAAATTGGAAATTTTCGCGTTTTTGGGACAAAATATCGGGACAAGCTCCCCCTAAAATGTCGAAAATTTTGGGACAAGCCCCCCCCAAACCGAGACCCTGTGTACATGTATGGTCGATACTCAAAAGTTATACCAACGACCCGAATTGTCGATCTAAAATTTCACAGCCGATTCGATCTGGCCATCTAACCCTACTTAATCAGCGATCCGATTCGATCCACATCACTAGTTATTAGTGATTTTTTTAATTTTAATTTTTTTTATTTTTTTTTAAATTATTCACCTGACTTGTTTGTAAAGAAGAAAAACAGTTGATTTCGCTGATGCAAAAGCTTTTACTCAAAATAATCTGCATCAGTTTATCTGAGCTGACAAACGAACTTGAGATAGTCTTTTTCTTAACAAAGTTTTCGGGAAATTTTGATTGGATGCACCTGATCCAAAATTTTTCCGAATACGTAAGCGTGACCGAAACATTATTTTTGTCATTGGTTGCCCAAACATCAAGGTTCATTTTGATACGTTTTTCATACGTCAATGTGTCACGTGGCCCGAGATCTAGCCAATCAGATTTTCAGTTATTCATAATTGCGGCTTGATCATAAATGGCTCTTTGCCCCTACAATAACAAAGGTTCAAGCTGATAATAAAGAGACGTACGCTCAATTGAAAATAATAATTGAAATTAGACAATTTCAATATCAATCACGTTTCAATCATGGCTGTTCACCGACACATGCTACATGCACAAAAAGGCATACAGACAAGACTTCGTTCCAGCATCAGACATGCTGTGAAGTCAACCAGCCCAGCATAATTGATATTGAAATTGAAAGTATAGTTTCAATTTCAATTTCAATTAAAATATTTTCAATTTCAATACCATTATCAATTTTTAGGCTAATTATTTTCAATTTCAATATCAATTAATAATTGATATTGAAATTGAAATTAAAAGTGGGTTTCAATGATTAAATGAAATAATTGAAACAACCCTACACCACAGCCCCCGAGTCTCATAGGCCCTAATTATCATTTACAACAGGGTTCCCTCTTCGAACATCGTTGCGACCCTGCAACGATACTCGGTCGATACTCATGCTCCCGGGGCAAACCCGATGCCTCAAGGGCGGAGGCGCGGAGCACATTCACACGTAGGCCTCCATACTTCAGTCACACAACACACTCAGGGTTTCCTGGCTTACCCGCAACCACAGGGTTTCTCGATCGACCCAGAACGATTCTCAATCAATACCGAGGGTTTTCTCCGGTTCACCCCTAACCGAAACCGAGAGTTTTCTCCGGTTCTACTCTAACCGACGGACCATACCAGAAAGAAACTATGTACACAGTCATACAGCACACAGCACGAGTATCGTAAAGGTTGAAGTGCCAACCTCAACCCAGTGCATGGGGCACCTAACCCACCTCCGAAGACGGTTCGGAGACAGGGCTGTCCTGAGAACCCGGCCCTATCCTCTCCATCCTGTCACGGTCGTCACTATGTTAAATAGAAAGATGATGCCCCAATTTAGAAAGAATGAAAGAAATGGAGGCGCCGGGAATCGAACCCGGGTCGCCTGCTTCGAAGTCAAGCATGCTAACCACTACAGCACAGCCCCCGAGTCTCATAAGCCCTAATTCTCATTTACAACATTGGAAAGCTTAAACAATACGCGTGGACATGTTCACATCATTTTACGTTACGTGAAGTTCAGGTCATTTGCTGAAGCAGAAGTTGATGCACACTACGTGTACTAAAACTTATTCGATAAGGCGTTCGTCTTCACAAGTTTTGAAACTTTGCTAATGAAAAGTTAACTACATACATAACAGCTAGTGCAACAAAAACTTTTGAAAGTTTTGCAGTCAGATTAGCTGTAGAGATTTAAGCATGTATCAACAGTTACTTATTAGCTGCCCCAACAGATTAGCTGCCCCTAGAGAATGCCGGAGTGAATCACTATATATGCCTTGCCTTGCCTGTCGAACTTTATGCAAATCAGGTACAGTCTATCGTGTAAACGATATGACCGCGTAGCGTATATACAGACTACGTATTTTCGAGCTACATATCGAACATAACTCAAACAAGTAGGCCCCTAAAAGGGGCAAATTCCGACGTAGTGGCGTGAAGTTATAAAGGGTCATTGTTACGAAAAAATACTAGCATGCAATAGCGAACACGTGTCATACCAAAATAATTTAATTCTCTAACTAGAGTTACTGTTTTGGCAAAAGTAACTATCTAAGTTTTTTCAATTTTTAGTCCCTGTCAAATTAATGGAAGCGTTACAAAAAAAACAACTGTTGCTATTGCTAATATTTCGGTCGTCGGTCGAGCCCAATTTAATTCACAATTTACATATGCTCCCGGGTGGAACACTACTTTCATGCAACAATATATAGCAAATCAAAATAAATTAACAGTT
This sequence comes from Trissonchulus sp. WLG1_4, assembly GCA_030248245.1. Classification (NCBI taxonomy): domain Eukaryota; kingdom Metazoa; phylum Nematoda; class Enoplea; order Enoplida; family Ironidae; genus Trissonchulus; species Trissonchulus sp. WLG1_4. The sequence continues at coordinate 27,164 of JASANF010003711.1, read as the reverse complement.
TGACTCAAAATTATCGTGTTTGTTGGTCAAAATAGATTCACTATTTGGGCCAGCACTGGTTTAGTCTGTCCGCTAAAAGGATCACTCGTAACCGTTTGAGCTGAAGCTCCTTTCATTGCTTTCGCTATCGATTATAGCACTACGCACTACACACTAAGTTTGGCACATACAGACAATCATTCTATATTCACTGACAGCCGACGCAACAAATTAATTGATCGACTAATTTAGCAACAATGGAAACTTATTTGCATATTATCGATGAAGGCTCCGCCCTTCTTGCAGACTTTGATTGGTCTCTTCATCCTGTGTTTACAATTGTGCAAGATATGATTTGAAAAACAGAGTACCTAATTTGCATACGTAGCGGATTGGCTGGCCAATTTGACTGTTATCAGTCAAACGCCAGACAACCAAGGGGGGCCGAAAAGAAAAATCAAGCACGACGTAAAAAATGACCACGCAATAACAATGAATGAATTTAAGCTATGAAATAAATACAGAACAATTCGTAAAAAGAAAGCATCTGTTCACTTTGTTTTTTAGCAAGTTTCAAAGATTTAGGGCCCCCATTGGCAGAAAAAAAAGACTGCCATATACTAGGCCTATGGTAAGCATAGGCCCTGTGGTGGCTCGCAGCACCAAGTGTGTACTCTTGGTGTTACGAAATCATTCTAAATATTCCGCCTCTAGGCGGAATAAAAAATAATTTCTTACTGTCACTTGTTTGCTGCTAGCAATGTCGTGTTTTCTTTTCTTATGTATTGTGAGCACAATTATGTTCCTAAAGGGATTTTGTGTTGGTATTCAAGTAAATAGCTCACAAAGCAGGTTTGGGAACAGCTAAGGAATCACTGTTTGTCACTATCCCGGATTTTGCTTTCGGATTTGGGCGCTATGCATACATATGCATATTATACCTACTACGTACACATATATCTGCTTATGCTGTAAAAACACGCCTATTTTGATGTTTCAGGATTATTTTGGCATTCCTGTAAGCAAATATTAACGTTCCAGGAAAAACGTTCAAAAAATAAAAGTTTTTAATTTTAAAATTTTATTTTCTGAGTCCTGAGGTCAATGGGAGTCGATTGGTAGCAAAATTATAAAATTTGGTTACGTATATTGAACAGAAATTACGGCTGTTGGGGGATTAACAAGCAACCAGCAGTTTAATGCAAATTCTTCTATCAATTTTTTGCTACAGTTTAAAATACCTCACTACCTTGATGATTAAAGATGCCCACAACAGAGTATTCCACTTTGGAGTGCGTAGCACGCTATTTGAAGTCAAAAAACGCTACTGGATAACACATGGCTTGTCACAGGTCCGTAAAGTAATCAGCAGTTATATTGTTTGCTAGAAAGCAGGAAGAGGGCCCTTCAAATTTTCCAAAATGGCGCAGTTACCATCCTGGCGATTGGACAAAGCGCCAGCCTTCCAGTCTGTTAGGTTAGACTTTCTAGGGCCCCTTCATCTGAAACCGCAGAAAGGAGGAATATACGAAAAAAGATGGATTCTTCTATTTACATGTTATGACACGCGTGCTATCCATAAGGAAGTAGTAAACAATTCAACAACAGAATCTACTGTCAACGCAATACGTCGTTTTGTCGCAAGGCGAGGTTGCTCGGAAGTTGTGCTTAGCGACATTGCAACACAGTTCAACAAAGCAGCCAAAACTTTCAAAGTAGCATTTAACAGCCGTACCGATATAACGATTCACTAAGTATTTCTTGGAAAAAGGTATAGACTGGAGAAATCTTCCAGAACACTCACCTTGGGCGGGTGGATTTTACGAACGATTAATTGGGCTGGTAAAAAGGGCTCTTTAAAAAAACCCTATGGCGCTCATGTATTCGAGAAGACGAATTGACAACCCTTTTAACTGAGGTCACAAGTGTCTTGAATTGCCGACTTCTCATTTCACCCAACACTGCTGTTAATGACGGAGGCGTTTTTCGTCCAGCTGATTTTATTGCACCCTGATGAAGACTTGGTCTTCCTCCGCATTGACTATCAGTCACCTAACGACGTCAAAGCGAAACTAACAAACGAGTGGTACGCCAAAAAACTGAATCAGTTTTGGAAGCTATGGAGAAAGCAGTATTTGCAAGAGCTCAAAGAAACACACCCGACATGGTTTCCAAGACGAAAGAGGAAGGTATCAAGGAATACAGTGCCGGGAGAAATTGTGCTGCTGAAAGACACCACACCCAGAATGTCCTGGAAGTTGGGGACCATTATTGTCAGACTACTACCAAGTCACGATTCCTCGGTCCAATTTGTAGAACTACAGTACTGTGCAAATTGTGTCAATCATGATTTTTAGCTTCAGGGCACTTTAATAGACTTCCGCATGCAATAAACACAAAAATTTTGCTTCGTCACTTTCCGGCCATCGTTCGTCACTTTTCGCGAACGACGAAGCTCGTCGTACGCCGACGAAGAGGGAACTTTTTTTTGAACAGTACTGTACGGCTGCCTAACGGAAATTTGACGAGACGGGGAGTGCGGGACCTCATACCTATCGAAATGGGAACGAAGGCTCCTGAAATAACAGGTTATTAACTCATTATTAACTCGTTATTAACTCTTAACTCATGGAGGTTCTGGTACGCGTCGCCCGGACTGGCTGGGATATCAGCGGCGACGGAAGATGTCATGAACAAATGCGTAAATATATATAAAAATGAAAGTTTAGCTCTAGATAGGCCATAGGGCTTGTAGTCACTTTTGTATTTTGTAATAAATATCGCCTGACTTGCACTCGGCCTCAGTTACAGTTGTTTCAGTGCGACAAAACTTTCTGTTGAGTGTTGAAACGCCCTTAGCGCAGTTCCAATTGCTTAACTAGCATAAATACCTTTTCAGATGGAGTCGACGGATCGAGGTTTAGAGGCAGTAGACACTGCGAATTGCGATTGATTACCGGTCGCCTGAGATTTCACAATAAACTAGTAAGTTACAGGACTAACCGCAAATGACGATCAAACAGCGGCATAACTAACTGCCAAAAGGATCCTACCACTCATGCGATTCCTCTTGGAAATCTTGTTGCAAAATCTTCAGTGAGGGCCCAGTTGGTGAGTTCTAGAAAGTCGCTACTTAACCAGGCCGCAGACTCGCAGGTCGCATCACAGGTCAACATTTTAACGTTGGGAGCTAAAACGCATAAAAAAATAGTACCGCCTACAGGTGGAACAAAAATCAAACTAATCCAGTGCCCAGACAGTGCCCCTACCAAACATGTCATTGAGCAGCTACCTATTTTTTTGCTAGAATTTTAAATTGGTTTCACTTTATGCGTAAAAACTAAAGAGCAACTGCGGGTTTCCATTTCGAACCACAACCTTATTTAAAATTTTTAAAACACCGGCTGAGTTTGCGTTTAATTAAACGGCTGCATTTTAAGTAGATAGCTCTTGGTATTGATTTGACGAGAGGAATTAAGTCATATGGCTGTTAGTTAAATTTTACTTTGAGCTAGCCATGTTGCCACATTTGCAAATTTGTTTTTGGCGAGCCATTTGCCACATTTCTGAGTAGTTTTTCACTCTTTACTTCCTGAAGGTAGCCTACATACATTTTTATCTTTAGCTTTTAACAGTCAAAAGTCAAAACCTTATTTTCACACGATTTTTTTTATATTTAAAGATTCAAGCTAAAGCTAACGCTAACGTTTCTCACGAAGTACGGAAGTAGGTGATAATTTCTTATAGCAATTTACTCAAATGAAAATTTCAGGCGAGGCTGAACACAGATTTCAGTGTCCTGAGGTTTTTTACGTCAAAAGTTACCTACCACAAAATAAGTTAGAGTCGGTTCATACTTCAATACTGCGAACAGACAAATGGACACAGGGAACACGGGCAAAACGCGTGTCGCCAGTTTTACCGTTGGTTACTTTTTAGGCATCAGGAGGTTCGGACATACGGGGCTGTACGGGCATATTGAGTAATGTACGATTGAACGATTCATACTTTTGAGCCAGATGTCCAGTTGCCCGTATATACGCCCAATAGCTTCGGTGAAATTGATTCAATTTCAACTTTGCTAGACATTGAACAGAGTGAAACGAGCCGTTTAGTTAGGATAATCAAACAACCCCAAGGCTCTTTTGGCAAACGTTTATGCGGCTGAACTGTCCAAAATATGAATTTAACAGCCGTTTTGCCGTTCATTTTGACCGGATGTCCGTTCACCACTGTCCGTAAAGAAATATAGGGAATATACCCTGACGTCCTGTTCTTAACTGACATTCAGTAGCAACTAGCAGCTTGATAGGTTGACAGTTAACTATGTTATTTCAGAAATTGTTTGCGAATAATTTATTGTACTTTATTCTCTTTTAAAAGTTTTCCTAACACTAGCAACTGTCCTTTTGTTTGTTTAGAAACTATATTTCTTGTTCTGCGTAATTTCCTCGTCTTTACCTAAACTAAGGTGTTTTTGCATGTTGTCAGGTGCTTACAGTGTTTTAATGCCGGTGTCACGGGCAAAAGTGTCCCCCCTGTCCCCCCGGACACTTTTGCCTAGGCAAAAGTGTCCTACTTGGGCAAAAGTGTCCCCCTTGCACTTTTGGTGTAGAAACTCGTACAAAAGCTAATTCTCAAAACCTAAACACATTCTAAAAATAGCTTTCAACTTAAATGCTTTAAACAACTTTTATCAACATGCGTAACTATATAGCCTTAATAGGGTTTCATATATACTTGAGTGTGGCTATGATAGACTGAAACAGTCCCGTTAGTTAGAATAAATTGACATACGGTGGAAGAGCATACGAATATGCGGCTGAACTGAACGCACTAAAGGCTAAAGTGCTCTCTCTGCCGGTCAACTTGTCCGGACTTTAGTTCATCCGATTCAAACCGACCCGAGATACCTTCCAACCCGACCCGACCCGACTTGAACTAACCCGACTGCTCAAACTCACTGCTATACAAACTCTCAAACATAAAATTATCTTGCCAGTTTTCTCACTGTTATTAGTTTTTCGTGATATGTAGGAGCCGCGAATCTCCAGTCGAGTAGTAATTCTGCCAGACTCTATCATCTTGAGAAAATGGTCAAAATGGCAAAATTTAAAGTAAAAATCTAGGGTTTATACACAAATTTTTGACCCGAACTGACCCGCTCAACCTGCGGGTCGGGAAATCTCAAGCCGACCCGAGACCTGACCCGACATATATAATCTACCTATGTTTGTATATCCAAGCAAAATTATTTTGACCATAACAAGTCAAATGAAAAATTCAATCAAATTTCTTCCCGCTGATACAAAATCAAGTAACAGTTGATTTGATTAGGAGAAGTGCATTAAAAATGTCGAAACTTGTGGCAAAAACTGAAAGCTGGGTGTAAACTAGGGCAAAAAAGTCAAACCATTTTCATTTAAATTAAAGTTAAAGTTAAAGTAAAGACCATTGCTTCAATTTAAGTTAAAGTTACAGTTAAAGTAAGACTCAGGCATCAATTTAAGTTAAAGTTAAAGTAAGACGAAAATTGATGACTTTATATAACTTTTTTAAAATAACTTTAATTTAAAGTTAAAGTAAGGTTGTTTTTATTTAAGTTAAAGTTACAGTTAAAGTAAGACCCCTAACTTTTTTAATTTCAGTTAAAGTTAAAGTTTACTTTTTTGCCCTAGTGTAAACTAGTAAGCACTAACCGTTGCGTATATTTGAAACACAATTTTGAATGGGCAGCTAAAAGCGTAAACTACTGGGGGACACTTTTGCCCGAGGTAGGACACTTTTGCCTAGACAAAAGTGTCCCCCCGGACACTTTTGCCTAGTCAAAACTGTCCGGGGGACAATTTTGCCTAGTCAAAAGTGTCCGGGGGACACTTTTGACTAGGCAAAAGTGTCCGGGGGACAATTTTAACTAGGTAAAAATGTCCGGGGGGACACTTTTGACTAGGCAAAAGTGTCCGGGGGGACACTTTTTTGGGGGACACTTTTGCCCGTGACACCTGTGTCACGGTGTAAATTTTCCCCCCCGGTAAATTTACCCCGGTGCAAATTTTTTCCCCTCCGGAAAATTTGCACCGGGTTAGATTTTCCGGGAGGAAAATTTACACCAGGATAATTTTTCCGGGGGGAAAATTCACATGGGGGGGGGTATTTACACCGTGACACCTGCTAAATTGTCAGGGTATAAATAAAAAACACTCATAAACGGACACTTTAGCAACAGTACCTAATAAAAAATAATAAAAACCAAAGGACAGGACAGAATAACAGCAAAAAGGATACACACACCCTTACTCTTTACATATTTTTAATTGTCCATTTTTCATTTTTCAGTGCTACAAAATGCATTATGATAATCCACTGTCAAAATCCTACATCAAATGTCTTGGATGCGTTCGTCTTCTGGCCGGCCTAAAGCTATTATTCGCCATTTGCTTCTGTGTCTTTGGTCTTGGCTTATTCGTGCACAGTTATTTACTGGACGTCACCTATTACGAACAATCTCCGTATTTCTTGACCTCAAATCGCACAGAAAAACTGGACTATATTTTCAATCTTGACGCATCTCCCATCTGGGGTGGTGGGTTTTTGCTGATATGCGCTATCGTTGGGGTCACGTGGGCTTTTTATCGACCTACAGATCGATCGCTAATGGCTACTTGTTTTATACTGACGGTTTTGTGCATGCTATTCTGTTTCACGATTTTGATGATGTCTTGGATGTGGACTCGAGTTTTGATGACTTTTGAAGAACGACAACTGCAGCAGATCATTTTACACGGTCACGATCAAATCTGCTTATCCCTTGGCCTTAACGCCTTTATCATAGTATTGGCCATTACAGACCGTAAGAAATAAGTAATGTAATGCTTGTTTGTTTATTCAGTTTGCATTGCAAGCATAATTGTTCTAACAAAATACATAGTCAATACATATTGTATTCAATACATATTGGATCAATACAATTCAACGTATTAATTTAATAGGTGCTAAGTTATAATACGCCGAAGCGCTAGTAATAACAGTATAATTTTCACGGCGTCTCTTCGAGACTAGTCGGCTAAGGGCTGATTGATGCTTACAACCGTATGTCCGTTCAGCCGGCGAAAAGAAAAATTCACGCCGTTAGTTGATCAAAAATGTTGAGTGACAAGGTATTTCGTAATTATGTACGGGCTATGAATCGACACCGAAATTGTTTGTTGCAGTGACAACTAGTGCAATAATGCTGAGCATAATTTGCCAGAATTGGTGCGACTGCTGTGAGTCAGAGGATTATGCAAATGAAGCTGGGAATATTAACCTCATTCAAGTGGAGTCACAGCCGCAGCCAGAGCCGTCTCACAGACCCCCGGCGCCGAGGCCACAGTACCAACCACAGGTGAGGTAACTCTAATAACGGTAGCGAACGCGTATAAGCAACACAGAAAAGCGTTACGGTTACAGCGCTTTTGCCATAGCGCTATTTCCGCTATTGAGTTTACTATAAGCGCTAGTTTGATTGGATATAATATAGGTATGTGGGTTGTCGTATATGGTGCAAATAGCGGAAGGGTACAGAAATTAGCTGCTCATAAGAACAGAGCAAATGGCGGGTAGAAAGGTGATGGGGGCGGGGGTTGCTAACTGCTAAAGATGCACTGTCTGCGTACGTTTACACCCGACATTTAAGGTGGAATGCATAAAGGCAGTCTAAAGGCAGTCTTGGCGTAAGCCTGTTTCACACGAGGGCGCATTTCATGGCGCATCCCATAGTGCATTTCATGGCGCATCCCATGGCCATATCATGTGCCATGAAATGCTCCATAGAATGTGCAACGGAATACGCCCTGATATGCGCCAGGGCGCGCTGCATTTAACGCACCATGGAGCAAAATGTGTCCTCGTGTGAAACAGGCCTTAGCGTTCTTGATGAATACCGATTAAAATTTTAGAACTTAATGTAAAATTGTACACTTATTACAAACTACTAAAAGTACTTTTAGTTCTATAGCATGTCCTGACACGTGAGTCTCTGGAGAGTGAGTCTAAAGCAGACTGCCTACTGCAACGTGGTGAAATAAAGCTGCAGGCAGTGTGAAAATAGAATGTGCCCTCGAGTGAATACTGAATAGGCCTTAAGGGGGCGCTCCGGGAATAGGGGGTTACACCGAAAATTGGCAAAAAAGTTGGCAAATGTCAAACTTTACCACACATATATGTAGTATGGCACAAAAGCACACTGGAGGCAAAATTTCAATTCACGTGATTATGTCACCTGATTCCCAGAAGACCAAACGTGAGTGAATTTTCGGCAAACGATAACTCTGCTTATACTTGGCCTTTAGGCACACTTTATATTATACCAAAATGCAGCTTATGTGCTTCTCTAGTTGAACATTATTTTGGTTTTTGACATTTCTGTCGGATTTGGATAAAAAATGTCATTATGTGTTTTCGAAGTCGAACTCTGAGCAATAAAATTCATATAAAAAAATTTCTAAGCTTTTTTTTAAAAAACTAAAAAATTGTTCAACTGCGCAGAGCCTAAGACTATAATTGTGCAAATTTTTGTAGAAAAATATCTTACCAGCATTTTATAATCGAATGCCGAAAAATTGGTTTTGTATTCACACAGCCTATATTTGAGTCTGCTGCTTCTGAAAATGGTTTCTTGTGCGATTTTTTTGCACAGAACGCAATAAAATTGTTTTAATTTTTCATTACGACTAATAAAATTTACGTATCGTCTGTTTGGAAAACCTCAAAAAGCGTTGGTGCACTGGCTTACTTGCTGAATTTGTGTAAAAGTCGAATAAAATCAGTAAATTGTCCAATTTTTTCCAAATTTTTTGCTATGGAGATATGCACGTCAAAACATCAGAAATAGTATTTTGGGCAACTTTTCTTCAAGAATGGTAGGTCATTTTGGCTGTTTTTAAAAAATACTGCCCAAATCCTTGATTCCCGGAGCGCCCCCTTAAGGGCTTAGACATGTCTGAACTAAGTCTCCAGGTCCAGAGACTGCCTTTATGCATTCCACCTTCCGTTACCAAGCAAAGTAACTGAAAGTGACCTGAAATAAAGAAATTCATACCAAACATGAATGAAGACAAAAATTGCACCGTGTCACGTCAAGAAAGTATAGGTGATTCTTAACACACTTTAGTCTTTATTTGTGGTGTTTTCTGATGCTTACCTGTAGAACCCTTGAACACCTAATGCTACTGCTGCATTTCGGTGAAGCCGCTTTCATCTTGCTTTGTCTCTAAACGAAGAAAGGCGATGGCATTCTTATTACCTAGTTTTAGAGTGCAGTGCCGGCGAGGCCAAGGTCTGAGAGCCGCGGCATTAACCCCGTCGTGTCGCAGCAGGCAGCGACCACAGCAAACCCAAAGTCTCGAAGACACAGCATGCCGGCGAGGAAGATCACCAAACCAGTCATCAGCGAAGACCCAGCTTCCGTAGTCGAACAGCACTTGTTAATGAAATACTAATACTAATGCGGAACGATTATGAGTCATGAGAAAAAGACTCAGTTTATTTACCATGAATTACGTTTTAGTTCGTTATTACCCACTCATGAATAGGGGAAAAATGCACTATGCAGCAAATTAAAACTTAGTGTTAATGCTAACTGTCCAATCAATTTTTAGTCATCAGTATAATAATGCAGAACGGACTAAACTACTTAAAAAACGAATCAGCTGCTAAATTTCAGTCCGAAACATTACGAATGGAGGCATTCTGTCATCAACAATAATTTTATTACTGTACTTTATTGTATAAAATAGTAGAATCAGATCAGTGATATACAGTAAATATTAAAATAAGTACATTACTTGCACAAATTTACAAACCAATTACAATACCCACATTGACAAACAAAAGTACAATACGTAGGTAGCTTTAGTTACAGCACGGCTTAGGTATCACAAACAAATTTCAAAATTATAAAACTAAGCCCAGCCTCAGCTGAAACCTAAATTAAGCCAGATAGGAACTCTTGGACTCAGCCTAAGTCTAAATCCAAACTTGAGCCGTTATTTGAGTAGGTATTTTTGAAAACGCACACTCACTGTTGAGCCTTGCTGGAAGGAGAGCAAATTACATCCAACTTGCCAAAGCGCAAAGCATGTAAATATTTTACACAATAGCCTGTTTACAGCTAAGGTATCAAAATTAAATGTAAGAAAGATGAATCTCTGACCAAAAAATGCTGACCATATAGATGATTGCACGCGTCACCGACTACAACAAAGTGATCAGTGTACGAAATGTAGCCATTTAGACCCAGGTTACTATTTTCACTTTTTTTTGGTCAGACAACAGAGCGAAAGCCATTTTTTTTCCAATTGAAATTCGGCATTTTATCAAGATTTCACTATCACAAGTAATGAAAAGAGGAGTACAAAAAGAATCTGAATTTTTAGGGATGTTTATTATTTAACCAAAACAACTGCCAACATAATGGCAGATGGTGTTAACTAACAGCACACTTAATTGCCGCATTATTTTTCAGAGAGCCGCTAATCGCAATTCGAATTCAAGATCCCTCACCAATAGCTACTTACTGTGCACACATCAAACAAAAATCAAAATGATCACACACAATAAATCCAATTATACAAGCCAAATTTCTGATCAAGTGCTTTTAAAAATACTATTCATCAGTATTAGTAATAGAAATACCTGCCACAACCAACACGCTTTCGCCAAAAGCAAAATAGTAATATATCTGTCTGAAGCAAAGTGGACCAAATTATCCCGTCCACATAACTTTTCTAATAGTTCGTATGCAGCTTACATCCAGTGTATAATTCACTGCACACTGCAAAAAAACACCACGAACGTCGAACACCAATACTAAAGTCTGGCCAGAAATTGCTGAACCCTGACAAAAAACTGGTGGCGGCATTTTTGCGCCTACTCGCTGTACTCTTGATGCTTGTGATTAGTTCTTTTCATAATGAAATCGCGTGTTTGTTTTTGTCTGAGGGTCCAGCACTATTTGGTCAGACTAGCATAAATACCCTAAAGAAGCTATCTCAATCAATAATCTCCAACAGCCCTATCTTTATGCTGAGTCGAGCAGATTGATGCTGGACTGTCTGGAGAGGGCGTGGTGGTGGCTGTGGCGACTGGAGTGTTGCGGGGAGGTCAGGCTGGGCAGGTGGGGCACGGAGGCCACGGGCGTGAGGCAGGGCGTGCTGGCCAGGCTGGAGCAGGTGATCTCGCAGCTGTCAATCAGCTCCAACAGCTCGCTGGCCGACGGGCCCTGCAGGTAGTCCACGCCTAAAACAATATATTAATGATACTTTATAACACTCTTTGTTGAGCTATAAGTATTGATACGCATGTGTGAAACCGTCGTGCGGGTGCACTCGTGCTTAGGTGCACTCGGAGTTTCACAGAAACATGCGTATAAATCATTTATAGCACGCCAACCAGTGCCATAACCATACATACTATAAGGGGTCACTTTTTTGGAAAGGGGGCTCTCCGGTCAATTTGGGGGACCCTTCCCCCATAATGCCCTAATGTAAGAATAATTTTTTTTTAATTTGGGTATTTTGGAGTTGGAGACAGAACTACCCTAATTTGGCAAATTCTTGGAAAAAAATTGCCATTTGAACCGGCTTCTGCTCCGTTTTTAGGGACTCTGCCTCACGGACCTTCTATTTTGTTATCCCCCTCTTAAACGTATGCTAGTCTACACGGACAGCAGATTGGTCAATATTGGGTCGAGTCTTACTAACTGCCGTATGTACGTTCACCTGGCAAAATTAGAAACAAAATGACGCCGTTACTAATTTGTTGGAAAAGCACGTGGCGTGATTGGTTCGTGATTCTGCGGCTACATGGCAATACGGATGTAAGTATGAATCGACCCTAAACGAGGTCACAAGTCAGTAGCTAAATTATCTAAACGATTTGACGTAAGAATAAGAAAACAATATAATTATGTAATTTAGAATTTGAAACTTAGTAAGTGTCCATAATATTCAACAACTCAGTAAGTTAACGTATATGAACCTATGAGCGCGCTGTTTCATGCCGCAAAACCGGTTTTACACACCCTAATAACGTCCAAAGTCTAAATTACTGTTCCTGAACTTGCGCGCAGAACCGAACCCGAATCACCAACGGTTCAACTATTAGCCACCAAAACGCGGTTTGAAACTTCGCCCGAAGGTCCAAAATTTGAACTTCGTTAAATGTCTGCTCAGTATTCCATTATTACATACTCTAACAAAACAAGTGTAGATAATGTTCACAATACTAAACTGCAAAGAAATTCAAGAAACACGGAAACTCAAGGAAAAACGTGATGTTTAAACCTGAGGTCAGACAAATTGTTTTGACATGACTTTACGAGCAATCCGCAGTGTTTATAGAAACGCGTATATTCTTCGTCAGCACTGTCTAACATAGACTTTGCCACCAAAACCGACACACGGCTTTTTATGTTGACACAGTATCAACCCGTAAGGCAAAAATGAGCCTTAGCGTTGACTAATATTCCTTACCAAACTTGTCACGATTGTTTTGGTAGATTTCCAGAGCAGTTGTGAGATCCCACATCTAAAAGCAGGTATTGATTTTATCACAAATCAGACAAATCAGAAACATAGCCTTGCTCTCTAAACTGCCTCAGCAGCACCAAGCTTACAATAAGAGTGACGAGGGAATGCATATTAATAAAAATAATTCCACAGAAAAATTGAGACAGATGCCAGTTTTAATCAATAGTTTTAGACATTATCTATTATGCTTTCTCAGCCTGAACCGGATGGCCGTTTTCAGGCAGTGAGAAAATAATACATCAAGACATACATATAGTTGGGGGGGGATGGGGGGGGGGAAAAACCCCCCACAAAATTCGGTCCCGGGGGAGGGAGGGGGGGTCTCACCAGGGGAGAAAGAGGGGGAAGAGTCCCGGGGCAGTAAAATTTTGGCCAAAAATAGAAAAAATTAGCAGTTTTTCGTAAAATTCAGGCGATTTTTACCAAAATTTTCGCCAAAAATTGTCAAAATCGGAGTTTTTTGGTCAAAAAGGGTAAAAATTGCGTCATTTTGGGGAGGGAGGGGGAGGGGGGTCAAAAATGAGTTGACGCAGGGGAAGAGGGGGTCCCACCAAGGGGGGAGGGGTACCCAAAATTTGGGTGCTGTTACATGTATGATCAAGACATATAGCTAGTGGTGAGAATTGAATTTCTTGTAAGTGCTCGGTGAACTAGTTAACGGTCCTTAGTAAAATCAAACCTAACCCACCTGAATGCTTCCATTGTTATGTCCCGTAAAGAGATATCGCCTGGGTCGTGAGCCCATGCGGCTGGAGCCGTCACACTCGTGCACCAAATAAGATGTAATGGTCGAGTGGTCCACTGATTTGATCACGCAAATTCTAAATGAATAAAAATCAATTGGTTGGTTAACAGAGTCGATCAATTTTGTTGTATCTATTGTAAGTACATTTGTAGTACAAGGTGCGCTCTCCGCCCTCGGTTCGAATTCAGAAAAACGGGGCTAGAGGGGTTAACCGGCGGTAAAAAACAACTATTCGGATTGAATATTATAGTCAAACAGTAAAAACCGCTTTTAAGCCGTTTTTGCCAAATTTGACAGAAAAAGACAGACAATCATTTATCATGCTAAGCGTTTAGCCGTTTAACGTGTGATAACACACTGCAGTTGATTCATTCAGTTCCAAGATTCATACTTTTTTTGATCACTCTTGCCCATTCTATCGACTAGGCCAAACAAGTTCCAAGTGCGGTTCATTAAAAACGGCATTGTAGCCATATACTTTACGAATGGTCCAAAACCATAACACAAACGGGAAAAAACTAAACGGTAACTTATCCTAAACTATTCCGTAACACGTCACACGATGAAATGAAGAATGACATGTTCTTAATGCTCTAGCTCCTGTAAAAAAGAGTGCTATTTCAAACTTCTATTTCATGATGTTGGTCATACATGAGAAAGGTGGTTAAAATGAATCCGGGAAAACTAACAATTTCTTGCGCGGTCCCTTCACCCCAGGCGTAAGGGACCATTGGAAAATGTAATTAGTGGTCATTTAATCAAAATAAATTCACTGTCAGTGGCCCACCCAGAAACGTTTCAGGGGGAACGACTTGGTGAGTTTTCGTGATCGGTTAAAATGCACTCTTTAGTAATTTTAACATTTAAATTCAATAAATTCACATTCACAACCCAAGACCACTGAGTCACAGGCTGCAGGGGTCTGGGGGCAGCCGCCACCAGAAAAAATTGAGATTTTTTCAATTTTTAGGCCGAATTTGGTTAACTGGAGACGTATCAAAATTTTTTCCGAAAGTAAAACAAAAGATGGGAACGTCACATCTGACAGTATATTCCACAAGTAAAATTCATCATAATGTACTCTTGTAGAAATGCATAGAAAACTAATAACGAATAGTAAGCCAGAGTTGCAGAGATCTGGGGCGGCAACCCCCAGAAAAAGATTGGAGATTTTTAATTTTTAGGCCGAATTTTGTCAACTGGAGACGTATAAGAAATTTTTTCCGACCAAAAAATTATAACAATAAATGGCAACGTCACATCAGACATTGTATTACACATAAACACAGCATGATGTACTTGTGCATACATACCATGGGCTTTGATGCAAGATGATAACAAGGAATAGTAAGCCATAGAGTTGCAGGGGTCTGTGGGCGCAGTGCCCAAAAAAAATTGAGAATTTTTGCTTTTTAAGCCAAATTTGGTGAATTGGAGACGTATCGGAAATTTTTTCCGGCCGGGTAATAAAACCCAAAGGGGGGACCGCGCAATCAATCTACAGTTAGACTGCGCAGTCATTAGGAATGCGCAGTCAATTAAGAGTTGGACTGCGCGGTCCAACTCTTATTGGCTGCGCAATCTGGTTTGACTGCGCCTGCGCATTGCGCAGACGGTATCTTTATTACAGGTCGTCCCCGAGTTGTCTCGTTTTTGTAGCACTAGGTAAGGTATATCTGGGGACCTATACTTGTGTTGTGCATCGTAAGTAATCACGAGACCTAGTACCTGCTACAAGTGGTGCCGAAACCTGTTTTTTGCTGCATCGATTGCAAGTGGTGCCAAGTATGTTTCATTTTCTGCTGTTCAGTTGTGCCGAATGGGTCAAAACAGTTATTCTGTTCTGTTATTGTTGTTATAACGAAGCTGCTAACGTGGATAGAAATGTTTTTATTGCGTTTATTGGCACACAGAATTGTTTGTTTTTTACTTTATTTCGTATTAGACGACCGAAAAAACAACAACTAAAAGACATTTGACTTTTATTTAGTTGTATAAACCTAAAATTTACGACTCATAACAGGTTTATTTGGTAAGTTGGATTATTGCTCTTTCCGTTTAGCTGGATTATTGCTCTTTCTGTCTAGTCAGTTTATACAAGACTCTTCCAGTAGCAAAGTTTAAAGACGAGACGTTTGCTACATGTATATTTAGCACTATATTTTCCTCAGCGTGCGAAATATAAGACTGTGCTACAGTGCCAAAAAGGCTAAATGCATCAAGACTCGCTAAATATCGATCGTTACGCTTGGAGTTACAGTTCTGCTGGCCAAAGGGTTTCGCTGTGTCAGCTTACTTTGGAATTATTACCAATTGTCAAGTGTGATATTGTTTTGCTCATATTTTATAAAGTAAATTAATTGTAGACTATTTTCTAAATGAATTAGACACTAAGTTCATATTTGTATTGTTTTGTAGTAATTTATGCGTAATTGTTAGCAAGGAAACCACTTCAACACACCCTAGCGAATCAGACTTAGAACAATCTAGAGACATAGAAACAACAAGAGACAAGAAAAACTAAACCAATCAGATCGGAAAAAAGCTTCCCCTAAGTTATCACACTTCTGGCTAGGACCTTACCGCATAACTGAAATTAAAATGCCTGACGTAAAAGTCACTTCTATAGATAACCCCATTTGAATCATCAGCGTGGGTACAAGTTAATAGAATAAAGCCATTTAAGGAAAGACACTTGCCTAACATGCCCAAGCCGACAACACATTCAAACCGCGAAATCCTCATCTCGAGACACATGTCATTTTCAAGATACTTTGGCAAAACATTTATCAACTGAAAGACCCATCAAAGTTAAACTGGAATCAAAACTCAAAACAGATAATCACACTTCAAGTCACAGCTACTACCACTAAATATAATACTACCAATAGAAACGCCACAACGAGACAAACTACTCGTTATGGGTTGAGACCTAATCCCGCCCCTTCAGTCCGTTTTTCTAGATTTTAGGCTGTAGACCGTACTTTGTCTATATGAATATATTGCTACAGACAAGATAGTATAGATTGTTTGATATATTAACATTCCATTGTAGACTATTTCTTTAATCGTCTTAAACAAAGGAGACTATAGCATCGTCATTAAAAAAAGACATAAAACGAGGAAGACACTGAAATATTTAGACCAGCTTGAATTTAGAAGACTTATGACCGATATTTTGTTTAGGAGGAGACAACGGATGAGGTAACGGTGAATATTCGGCAGAGTGATCTCCACCAAAAGTAGCCTATTACAACAATCCTTTCAGTCAATTGTCATCAACAAACTAGACGGAAGACACTCTACAGTAGTATAGTGCGAGTATCTGACGCCTGATTGGGTAGGGATCGATTAGGTAGGGATTGGGTAGGGATCGTGCGAATTGGGTCGGGACCGTAGGGTAGGGTACGTGCGTGTTGATAGCCTTACGCTGCTGTCTGCTTTTCAAGGTGATATTTTATGTCTGTACGTTCATATATGCATGTTTATGTAATGATATTGAAGTATAATAAAGTGTAGTTTTCATGTATTATATGTAATATAAAAAATAAATGTCTTACTGTAGAAGTGTGTTAATAAAATTTTTCAATATTTCATAGTTTTATTTCTGTGTGAATACCTTAGGGAAGTTGAGTACGTATATCAGTGATAGATAGTTTTTATTAGCGTAAAGGACTTGATGAATAAAGTGAATTGTTGATATTTGGTGGCAATAGAATTACTTATTGACTAAGAGAAAGGACTAATCCCTATGCACCATTCTCAGGCACTAGTCAATAAGTAATTCCATCAAATATGTAGGTGTGTCACTAACAGTATATGAGGCACATCCTCCGGTGAAACATCACTCAGATAGGTTTAGTAGCAGTGGTATAAGGTTGCAAGACTACTAAACATATGTCTATTACCTAAGGGCAGTGGTTTTTGTAACTTCCGCCTTGTTAGGTGTGAAAAATATATATCTAAAAATTACCACTAAAAATATAACGCAAATAATACTAGTCCGATCAACTAATTCTTACATGAGCATTTAGTCCACTGCGTAACGCACAAAACTAGCGGATTAAGTTTCTTGTATCTGCTACCAGTACATAGCTACAGCCCGTAAAATTCATAATTTAGCATTTTTAACCCACTAGGCAGCTGTAAAACTGCTGCTTGTCTTACTGTAACTAGTTTTTACACTACAAAAAATGCCTTGAAATCCAACTATTTGGGTAGAAAATCTATGTTTATTCCACTAAAGTCCCTATAACTGTGGTTATCCTAGGCCGATTAAAGTCATCAAGCAGTCATTGGAAAGCTCTATGTCTGGGCTATACAACCATATATTGAAATACTTTATCCGACTATTCCCGAACGCGTTTTAACAACTAACTTAATAACGATACCTTAATTTATCTACAAGCACAAAACAAATAATTTATTTTTAAATTTTTAATGTTAAAAAATATATAACAACATATAGACACACACAAATGTACAGGTACAATACAATTATACATATACAGTTAGTAAGGAACGTCCAAACTTCCAATAGTCTTGAAATTCGACCACACCAAAATTCGCACCACCAAGAATCCAAACGTGGGTTCTTTAAGGGGGTAATTGCGTTTTTAGGTGTTTTTTTGAAAAGCCATAGCTCAGCGTTTACAAATTCAAATCACAAGCGGTCTTTTGCATTAGGTAGAACAATATGTTTCCTAAATGTATGCCATGCATTGAAATTTAACATGTGATTTTGTTTCCAGTATAAGCGACTAAAGAAAGGTCCTTTCCAAAATATTACAATTTTTTACAAAAAGTTTGCGCCACAGCTCTGAATCATACGATTACCTGTTGGGGCTTAAAGTTGGTAAGGCTTTTGACATGTTTAAAATCCCCAGGCATGTCCCCCACTTTTTTAATAACTAGTCAATTTACTGAGAAAATAGCTGAAAAGCAAACGCACCGAAAATTTAAGATATTTTTTTGTAACTAAAACCCTCTAAAAATGTCCACAGGTGAAATTTCGAAAAAGTGAGAGACATGCCTGGGGATTTTGACCTTTACAGTACTGTCCTAAAAATTCCTGCTCAAGCGTCACTTATAACTTGAGTACTGGTGGCGCAAAGTTTACATAGAAATCACAAAAACCTCGAAAACGGAACTACCACCTTAAGCCATAGGCCACAATCTCGCGCACTGGCAACGGCCTCTTTGTGGGTATAGTACCATCTGTCGCTCTCCCTGACCAGTTTTTCCGGCCGCACACCCCAATGTCGACTATCTTCCAGGTGTACAATAATGGCAACTGATTCTAGTTTCGGATGTGAGCCCCATATATACATAGTAGTTTTGCTTAACGTTGATCGGTTAATTTTTCCCGCCAATACTGATACTTACATTGCCCAAGCTTATTTCGCAACTATTATATCAATAGTAGTGCCAATATTACACAACAGCCTACACAACTGTTAACTATCATTTAATATACAATATTTACGTAGCCTAATAACTATTAACTGTAGTATAACCTTAAACCTATTTTATACAATATTTACGTATTCCATTTTTTTACTATATTATTTTGTTGGTCATACTGTTTTATTTTTCACTTTCCTTTTTTTCATATATTTATTTTTGTTAATTTTCGTTTTCCGTTTCTAATTTTCTCTTCACCTTTGCTTATGGTATGATGCACTATATGTTATTCTTCGTATTAATAATTATTATTATTTAAGTAATATTTTTTTATGAACCAACATGATGTTTACTATACTTTAAACCAAAATTTTCGTCCGTACAACGGGGCTCATCAGACACCACGTGTCCTCACCGACAATTCTAAAGTTGCTGGTTGGCCGATTTCTCGACAATCCAAAGACTTCGGAATGGCAGATGTCCAGGACCCACCGTTTTTCCCCCACGTACTCAAGGTACTGGGGGTCGTGGATGGCCCGGATGAAAAGGACCTTCAACGACCCTAACGAGTCGTTGAAGCAGCTCTTCCCCCGGACATGGGTGGAAGGTACTGGGGGTACTCAAGGTACTGGGGGTCGTGGATGGCCCGGATGAAAAGGACCTTCAACGACTCTAACGAGTCGTTGAAGCAGCTCTCCCCACGGACATGGGTCCGAGGGAAATGCTCAGCCATATGGCTGTTGTGAAAACGTATCGTAGGACGACTCATACCGAAGGATTTTGATAGACAGCAAAAATATTGAAAATTTGGGTGTCATTATGTATGGGTTTTTTACCCTCCCCAAGGGCTTTCCTGGGTGGTACCTACCTACAAAATGTATTATAAAAAATTTAAAACTATAGTTTTTACTGCATTTTTTATAACTCTCTCTACTAGGGACACACAAAACACACACGTATTGCATAAAATAATTTTATTTAGACACAATGATAACAATAATGGATATAAAAACATTACAACGGCTGTAGATAAAAAACGTTAATGACAATAGAAAAACATGACAATAAGGAAAAGCAGTAGAAATTTTCACATCACAATTACGTATAATACAAATAACTTTCACAATTCTGACACGTTCCCCCGACAAACCATTACTCCATTACGCGAAATCTTGTGTCTGCGTTAGGTTTTAAATTTAAAAATAAGTATCCATATGGTTTTTCGGCCGCTTGACCAAATGCTGAAGGTAGAAACTTTAGATTTCCGGGAAAAATTTGGCTACCTAGACGACTAATCATTTGTGCGTCTCTTGGATTTGGAAATATTACTAGGTAGTGTGCATTCCTAGTGATTGTTCGTAATTCGTATATATTTGCATGCATGCATGCCGACACTTTGTGAATAATTTTGGTAAATTTTTATCATTTTCCATGTCTATCATTAGGTCATAAATGACAATTAATTAGTACACGTCCCTCAATGCTCTCCAGTAAATTTTGATCAGGAACACCCTGTCTTAACTCTAGGTTAGGTACTTTGGCCAACATATCCTTGTATACATCTTGAAACATTGAATATAGGTATATTATTATATCAAAAGATCCTGTACTATGTAACTCTTGTTGGTTGATCAGTAAGTTTTTAACAAAATATGTTTTGCCGGAAGCTGTTGCACCCGAAACTATAATTGTGTATGGGGCTTGTAAGATAGTCATCGCCAACTGGAATTACGTGCTGCGTTAATATGTAGAGTTGCAATAAACTCCCCAATAACTATTATGGTTGAGGGTACACTTACTGGTTGCTGAAAAGCTAATCTGATTCTCAAGTTACCTGATGTTGGGGGATTTATGTATTCACATCCACACCCGTGATCCTTAGTGCAATCTATTGCAAATACCGTATAATCATGCAAAAACTCGTCTAAGTTAATATCTAGGAGTGGATTTTCTCTTAATATTATACGTTTATTATACTTCAAACCAAAATTTTCGTCCGTACAACGGGGCTCATCAGACACCACGTGTCCTCACCGACAATTCTGAAGTTGCAGGTTGGCCGATTTCTTCACCGTCCAACGACTTCGGAATGGCAGGTGTCCAGAACCCACCGTTTTTCCCCCACGTACTCAAGGTACTGGGGGTCGTGGATGGCCCGGATGAAAAGGACCTTCAACGACTCTAACGAGTCGTTGAAGCAGCTCTTCCCCTGGACATGGGTGGAAGGTACTGAGGGTACTCAAGGTACTGGGGGTCGTGGATGGCCCGGATGATAAGGACCTTCAACGACTCTAACGAGTCGTTGAAGCAGCTCTCCCCCCGGACATGGGTCCGAGGGAAATGCTCAGCCATATGGCTGTTGTGAAAACGTATCGTAGGACGACTCATACCGAAGGATTTTGATAGACAGCAAAAATATTGAAAATTTGGGTGTCATTATGTATGGGTTTTTTACCCTCCCCAGGGGCTTTCCTGGGTGGTACCTACCTACAAAATGTATAATACAAAATTTAAAACTATAGTTTTTACTGCATTTTTTATAACTCTCTCTACTAGGGACACACAAAACACACACGTATTGCATAAAATAATTTTATTTAGACACAATGATAACAATAATGGATATAAAAACATTACAACGGCTGTATATAAAAAACGTTAATGACAATAGAAAAACATGACATGTCAATAAGGAAAAGCAGTAGAAATTTTCACATCACAATTACGTATAATACAAATAACTTTCACAATTCTGACACGTTCCCCCGACAAACCATTACTCCATTACGCGAAATCTTGTGTCTGCGTTAGGTTTTAAATTTAAAAATAAGTATCCATATGGTTTTTCGGCCGCTTGACCAAATGCTAAAGGTAGAAACTTTAGTTTTCCGGGAAAAATTTGGCTACCTAGACGACTAATCATTTGTGCGTCTCTTGGATTTGGAAATATTACTAGGTAGTGTGCATTCGTAGTGATTGTTCGTATATATTTGCATGCAGGCATGCCGACACTGTGAATAATTTTGGTAAATTTTTATCATTTTCCATGTCTATCATTAGGTCATCAATGACAATTAATTAGTACACGTTCCTCAATGCTCTCCAGTAAATTTTGATCAGGAACACCCTGTCTTAACTCTAGGTTAGGTACTTTGGCCAACATATCCTTGTATACATCTTGAAACATTGAATATAGGTATATTATTTTATCAAAAGATCCTGTACTATGTAACTCTTGTTGGTTGATCAGTAAGTTTTTAACAAAGTATGTTTTGCCGGAAGCTGTTGCACCCGACACTATAATTGTGTATGGGGCTTGTAAGATAGTCATCGCCAGGGAAAAACATTGTGGTTTACCTGTGACAGTTCAAAGTTTGTGCGGGAAAAAACCCTATTGCGAGGAAAAAACCCTATTTTGTTTGGCGACAATTTTTTGCTAAACTCACCCATTGTTGATACAAAAGTTGACTGATCTGGGGTAAGAACATGTGTAGACGTCATTGAAACCGTTTATCCGGCCGCAAAACGTCGTTTTTTGTCGTTTTGGCCCATACCCCGACACCCCTTACGAAACCTGTTTTGGTGATGTTTCACCAAAATTTGGCACTTTTTGGAATATTTAGGCTTTAGCTGCTGCCTACCACCTAAATCTAAGAATGGTAGATGTGGGCGGTGTTTGGCCACCGTTTCTAACGTAATAAACGCAAAAATCTATTTTTAATGCATTTAAATACTAAAAAAAGGCATATTTGGGCAAAAGTCATTTCTGCCAAAAAGGGTCGATTTTTGAAGATTTATTGTGAGTCACATGGGTGTCAGAGAAACGGTTTTCTTAGTCCATACTGCAGCCTAAGAGTTGTAGAACACGATGAAATTGAGTTTATACTCACTGCTAATAGAACAACCGAAAAACAGTGATAGGGTTTTTTCCCCGCATTAGGGCTTTTTTCCCCGCATAGGGTTTTTTCCCCGGAGGTTTCGAGGCTTATTACTCAGAAACGTGAGTAGTTAGAATCCATTTTATTAGTGCAACAGTTAGGCGAAAGATGGCCGTTATAACAGCCGCGAGCAATAATGGATCCGATTTATGTGGAGCGCAGGAGAACCCGAACAGTTGAAAATAGGGCTTTTCCCCCGCACCACTATACCTAGCCTGGTTGTATCCGCTAACAAAGGTAAGTACAATTTAAAATTCTGCAAGTTTTGAATCTCTTAGGTTATCCTACCGTTCCTTCATTACCGCATTCATAAATGTTGGTTCTGCTCCTGCCTGTGTGGGTGCAAAATATAATACATTGGCATAACCTGCCGGATCTTTTTTCCACTGAATACTCTTTAGTACGAATGCATCTTTTGGTTGAAAAAGTAGGTAGCGAAGGTAGCATAACCAACCAAAACTTTGTGTACTAACCCTTGAAATTTACTTGGGGTATAGATAGGGGATATTTTTTATTTGACTAAATTTGCGTACATCTATTTTTGAAGTTAGTTGACGCTGTTATGGTAACTACTGAGTACTCCATACGTTCTCTGCAGGTTCCCAAGTACTTGCCGACTCAGGGTAGCCTAACCACTTTACCAAGTACCCTTTTTTACCCTTACGCTTTCTCTCTCTTAGTATTCGCTCTACCTGATAAACGTCACCAGATACTACCCTCTGTAACTCTGCCTCACAGAATGATCCAACTATAGGTTCACCTGTACTATCCTCAAGTCTGTACATAGGATGTCTACGCTGGACCACTTTTATTACCGTGAAAATTTCTCGCGTCCAATTTTGCTGAAAACCTTTCTCGAAAACCCTTCTTTCTGTATATACGCACCTTACCAACCTTAAATTTTGCCGTAATGGGGGCTAGGGGGTATGTTTGTGGATAAAGATTTGCTCGTACCTCCACCTCATTATCCTTCGTTACATCCACTGGTCTAAATTTTATACTGCGATGTTTTGAATGATTATACGACTTAACTATATTATTGTAGTGCATCAATGTACCGCCAAGAATTTTTAAGAATAATGTAACGATAAATTCCACCCTTTAGAGTTCGGATGAGTCATTCGGCAATGCTAGCTTTAGTTTTAGGGTTGAGGGCTGTGTAAAAATTGATACCTTGCTTATCCATAAAGCGTTGTACATCGGCATTCATAAACTCACCGCCTCTATCTGTCATAAAATTGCTTGGCTTCCTCGCGCCACAAGGACTTTTTGCAGGGCATCAAGAATGGTACTGGCCCTTTTATCTTTCATAGGCTCTTCCCACGCAAATTTCGAGAAACCATCAATGACCACTAGCAAGAACTTTATGCCATCATTGTACCTTGCAATGGCAAATCATATCCGCCAAGTCTGCCTGCCATAAGTCATCTTTTCCCGACATCTCATACCGATTATGTTTGTACTTACGACGGGTTGGTGCATGTAGAGTATACGGGTCTTGCGTAATCAACCATTCCTTAACCTCCTTCTGATTTACTGGAACATTCTGTTCACGCGCTGACTGATACAGGCTATTAATTCCACCTAAACTTTCCACTTGACCGGGGCTATAGTAAATTTTTGCTAAATCCATAAGTCGGTTAATGTGCCTAAGTCTTGTGCTCTTCTTATCAACTACATCTACCACTAACAGTACTATGTACAAAGAAAACTTTTAATGCAGTACGTTGTATTACACACATTACATTCGTACATACATTACATTACAACATATTACATACATTACATTCATACTTGGTAGTAATTGCATAGTATACAGCAGTTTACATAGATTTCACAGTAAAGTTACATTGCTGTTTGTTTTTTTCAAATATAATATGACCATGTTATTTTCACTCTAAACTTTATGGTTAATTCCCTAATGCCTTGATTACTACTTTCAATGCATAGAAATGTTTATTTCTTTGGTTGGTACTGCGACTATTTTTCATAATTTTTATTTATGAACTAACGTATAGTCACCATTTATATGTTTTTTAGCGATTATATAATTTCAATCACGTTGCATGTTTTTGCGACTATATATATAGTTAAAGCATACATTATTCTTCAATAGCATATGGCAGTGATTGCATGGGATAAATGTCAGTATAGTACAAATTTACAGCATCCATATAATACATGTCCGTATTAGCGCCTCTGCAAGAATGGTTGTTGATGAGGGTGTGACAGCAGGAATTGCAGGCGCTTCTGGCATAGAGATGGCATAGAATTTGCAGTTTCTGGGGGAGGTAAAAGTTTCCATATCGACGAATAAAGGATGTAATGAATTCCACTCGAAAATGGGACAACACACTACGTTTAATGTTTGGGTATAGGGTTCCGTAGGGACACGCTCGTTGCAGTCTGGTTTCTGGCAAGAACATATAGGGGTAGTCCAAATCCAAAAGGCGGGTGATAATTTCAAAGACTCATTGTCAAATAAATTGTCTTCCACTCCATCGCGACCGGGGACGGGGGCACCAATGGGACGCGAGGAGATTTTGGCAATGTAGACGAATAATGTTCGTAATCCGCTCTACAATGTACTGGGACTCGGGGCGTTGACTGGCGGCTAGTTCAATAAAGTATTGCCTGTCAACGGCGTTGGTGAATCTATCGAAATCGCTGGGGGACGTAACGAGGAAGGGCGTTGGGAATACACGCGTGTTATTGCTGGCGTAATAATAAGAGAGTTGGTTGGTGAACCGATTTCGTAAAATAAATCCAAGGGCAATGTTCCATTTTCCATAGGCGGGACGGTGGGAATAAGCGTGTTGAAGGGCGGCGTTAATTTCATGGCCCGTAATATTGGCCAGGCGATAATTTAGGTTTAATTTAATTTATTCGAGATAGGTGGACTTGTGGCGTGGCGTACGAATTCGGGACCAATGGGCGGTGTATAGTTCGTTCAAGTAATATTCGGGGTCGTCGGGAAAATCAATGGGGTCGGGCTCCGTCGTAAAATCCAATGGGGACAGGTGGGGGCGGCCATTAACACGAATGTCCAAGGAATCCGGGAATGGCGTAATGTTGGGGCGGACGGCATGCACAATAGTGTCACTGTCGTCGGTGGGGACTTCCGTAGTATCCATAAGATAGTCGTCGTCGTCGTCGGTGGGCAAATAATTGTCTCCACGGGCGGACGTAATGGGCACTGGCGTAATGGGTCATTGGCGGGTAAATAATTGTCACCGCTGGTAGGGGCAATAGTAGGCGTAACGGTGGGCAAATTAATGTCTCCATGGTCGTTGGCAGGCGCTGGCGTAATGGGGTCATTGGCGGGTAAATTAATGTCACCGCTGGGGGCAATAGGGTCGTTGGCGGGCGTAATGGGGACATTGTCCCGCGGGGGACGGGCATTGTCACCGCGAATGGGGGCAATAATAGGCGTAACGGTGGACAAGTTAATGTCACCACGGTCGTTTGCGGGGAAAAGTTGGAGTAGGCGCTGGTGGGAAAGAAGGTGGGCTTTGCGATGAAAGGTTTTTTGGCATCGGGGGCATTTGAAGGTAGGCTGGGCGTGCTGCTCGATCATATGCCGGCGGAGGGCTTCGAGGCGGGTGAACTACTTGAAGCAAGTACCGCACCAATAGGGGCTTCGTCGTTGATGGGCGGTGGACACGTGGGCTGTGAGTTTACCGGCACGGGGGAATGACTGGGGGCAATGAGGACACTGTTGACGGCGGAGGGTCTGGTGGGTTTCACGGATGTGGCGGGATAGGTTACTGGACTTGGTGAAGGTCTTGTTGCACACTGGGCACTCCATGGCTTCTGCAATACAAAAAAATTTCATTAAACTCTGATGGTCCTCTTAATAACTTGGTCGTCTATCATACTCTTGCCTTGCCTATACCTCCTCTTATTACATTACACCTCATAATACTTATACCGCCAATTATTACATTAGATGCAAACTCATTTCACTGCTTTAGATGTTATTTTGCTTTTTACTTTCCTACATCACTATTACCAATTATTACTAATTTTAATCATTAAGTATTACTTTTGACCCAATAGTAATTAATTACAGTTAGATTAGATTACACTACATGTTCAATAAACATATTTTGCAATTTCCGTTATAAATAACACATATAATTACTTCTGATTGTGTGTTCTTCCAATGCTTGAGATGTGATCCTTTTAATAACTTCAGGGTATATCCTCCTTTTATTAATTTGCACCAACTGCTTTTATTACTTCCACCTCCTTTTATGACTTTGCATCACCCCATTTTTATTACTTAGAACCTCTTGTACCCACCTTGTATTACTTTGTACCCCCACCGTTTATTACTTTGTACCCTTACCGTTTAACACTTTGCACCTTCCTTTAATTTTTTTGTCACCAATTCCTTTTAATACTTCGTACCCTCACCGTTTATTACTTTGTACCCCCACCGATTAATATTTAACACAATTTTTATAAATCCCCTTTGAAAAAATTTTATAACTGTAGCTTCAGCACTCCACATACCCCACCTTATAT